>JAVBJF010000698.1:0-83275 GCA_033439095.1 Pseudococcus viburni | reverse complement strand
AGATGAGTAAAAAAATTTCGACTTCGGATAAAAAATTTAAAATTCGATTTTTTCTAATTAAAATAATAAATTTTCGCTTCGGTTTTGTTTTATTTGTAATTATACTTCGGTAAAATTGTCTAAATTTAATTAATTATTTAATAACTTCGGTGTTAAATATTTAATTGCTGGCATTAATTTTGCCGCGAAATTTTCGGAATTAATTTTATAAAAAATATTTCACTTTCGGTTTTAAAACACTTTATAACTGACAAGCCACTTGTATTAAGCACTAATATAATTAATTAATTATTAAAAAAAAAATTAAAGCTTAGAGGTTGAGTGACTAGTCCGGCAATTAAGCGGAAAAATCTAACTACAAACGCTCTGCTGCCATGAAAACGTGTGTAAATACACTTGTAGAAATCTTACCTTAGTATAAATGATCAAGTCAAAGCACCAACGAAATAAATGTATTCAATAATATATCACAGAGAGGTATAAAGTACAACAAGCCAAGAGGAGGTTATTACTGGTCAAGGTTAGAATGTCAAGTGATCTCATAATAAGCCTATCGGTTTGAGGTAAACTATATCTAGGACTACTTGGTAACTTAGTGTACAAATCAGCTGTTATAAGGAACTTAGGTAGCGCGTCACTTAGCCTACATACAAATACGTTAACATCTTCTACTCAAAAATTGCATTCTAACTTTCGAACAGAAAATTATTTCGCGACTTGATAATGTGATGAAAAATACAAATCTTGACTGAAAAACAATCAAATTCGATATGCCTATACGGAGAAGCGAAGAGTTCCTATTTCGTTTCTAATTTATAATATTTCAATTCAAATTTATATTGTTTTTATTCGTCTTCATTTTTTTCTTGAAAAATTCGTCCTTAAATTCGAATCAAACATTTTCCGTCACTTTAACCGTGATAATCTCGACTAAAAAACAATTAAACCCGACAATGACGATATCAATATGACGCATAAAACGATAACTTCAGATTTCCAACTTGAATTATTTATTTGATCAGCTGCCACGTTCATAGTATTTTTCGCGAAATCGAAGTAAAAAATTTTTGCCCACGAATTATTCGTACATGAGTTCGAAAAGCATCGTACTTATCTGTGGTTCGATTTTACAATTATGATTTTGGACAATTTGAAAATTTTTTGTTCCATCTGCATTGTGCTCGTGACGCTGCAAACAAGTAATGAATTATTATCATTGTTGTACGTATAACTGAAAACGAACGGGTATGGTACCCAGCATGTGCATGAATTTACGTCAAGTTTAATTAACAAAAAAAGTAGTATAACTTCACATTGTGGGTTTATTGAAACAGTGTTATGTAATGTTTTACATCTGATCTGATAAGGAAAAATGGGATTGTCTGAGTGAGTTTAGAGAAATGCATTCGGATGTCTTGACGACTAGACTTATTCAAGAGAGTTATTTCAATATGACTACAGAGAATTATAAATTCACAAAATCATGACAAAAAATTTAAAATTTTGGTCAAAAAGTAAAAATACGGAAAATTGTTTCCATTTTTTGTAACTTTTTCTCACATCTAATTTCAAATGAGTTTAAAAGGTTATACGTTCATCTAAAAAAAAAACCTAATTCAATTGAAAAATTGAATTTTACGACTTTTGTTTTCAATTCATTAGTGCTCGTAAATGAGGAATGATTTTCGAAAAATCATGTAGGTTCGAAAACCGCGTACCTAATATAAGAAAAGAGACTTAGATGTGAATCCCTTTTTCACTTTTTTTTTCTGGCAGGAAGATGGCGATGAAGCTTCTACATACCAAAGAAAAGACAAAAATTTTACTCACGTCTCTTTTCTGGTATAGGTAAGGATTTTGGGACTTGGGCTGTTATGAAAAAATATTCCTCAAATTTTTAAATCTATAAATTCCACATAAACCTCGCACTTTTTGCCATTTCCACTAAATAAGGAGTTGTGGAAGGGTAAGGGGGTTTTCGCGAGAAAAAAAATTTCATAAATTTAAAAAAAAAAACGCATTTTGTAAAAAAAAAAGCAATCAAAACCGAAATTTTATAATTTTTTCTTGTAATTTAGTTGTCAGAGAAAGGAATGTGGGATTTCTGAAGATATTTTAGACAATTTCGCAACGTGGTGAATATACCTAGTTGAACATCTTATTACGAAATTCGTATCAAAAAATAATTCTTTCAAATAAATTTCCAACATCGCAATTATTTGGAATGAAAAAGTAATTTTGCAAAGACGATGTCTGAGCCAAAAAAATGCATTTCTCGTTTTCTCCAGAAAGAAAAAATGCATTTGCTTTAACAAGTAAGAACACATCGTAATGTTTCAAATGTTGGAACGGGAAACATTACATTATTTTAAAGTATAAACGGATAGGAGCAGATTTATAAAATATTGCGGTGATTCGAGTATTGCGTAGTTAGGTATAGGATAGTTACTTTATTATACTTTTCGGATGAAATTTTAACGTTATTACATTTCAAATAATTTTTTCATTTTTTTTTAGTTTTTAATCAAAATTTAGATAAAAAAATTTTCGCCTATTTTTCTCACATTAGTAACTTTTTAAAATGAAATTTTCAATAATTGTAAAATGTTTAAAAATAATTTTATGGAAATTCTATAAATCATTAAAAAATTTTAAAAACTTTCAATAAAATTCAACAATGAAGTATTTTAACGGTTTTGAAATATTCTGTCAAATTTTCCAATATTTTGAACTTTTTCCTGTAATATTTCTCATATTTCAACCCATTTTTACGAGATTATCACAGATTTATCTATATTCCCCACCGAAAATGTTTTCTCCGATTCGCCAACATCTTCGATTCACATTCTTCTGATTTTTTATTCGATGAAAGCCAGTCATTCTTTTATCATAACAGATAATTATTTGTATTTTTAAATTTGTCGATAGGTCATGCCATTCCAGATTGTCCAAAATATGATGAAGACAAGACTTGTAAAAAGAATGGAGTTGAATTTTACTTCAGAGCCATAATGTACATCCTGATGCTTCTCTCATTTTTTTAGTAGCCGTAGAAAGATAATTCATAAAGTTCCCATACTTTATATCAAATTTCAGAGGTGATAAAACCATTAATCATGAATTAGAAGAAGAAAACTTGAATACGTTCATAACGGCTGATTTCATAGAAGGAAAACCGTTGAAATTTATTGTTCACGGCCACGGTGAAACTATGGATGATTTCTTTTAGTAACTCCATTACAAAAAGGTGAATCTGCGTATGTGTTTATTACCTTCCTCTTTTACATTTTGTATGCCTAATAATCGACTTAACAATCCAAAAATTCAATCGATGAAAAATTTTTACCCACAGAATATTTCAAGCTGGGCTATAACGTAGTGGTGATAAACTACAACCGGTTGAGTCAGGAAAATGAAAAAAATCACTGCTATCGTACCGAGTCGAAAATTCGCCCAACATTGCAATATGCGCTGCTAAAATCATAAATAACATTATTGAACACAACAAGAAGAGTATAAAAAATCGATAATTTCCATTTGATAGGTCTCAGCTTAGGAGGACAAATAGTTGGGCAAATTCCTCACCATATTGACCGAATGTATTGGGGTAGAATACCACGCATCACAGGTAGGTACATATGTTTCAATATACCTACATGCAATTTCTTCGTATATTTTTCGAATGTAACACATCAGAAAATATTCGTCACAGGGATAGATCCGGCCAATGACGGATTTTTCGAAGCTTATGGAACTGATGAATATATTCTGACCGTCAACGATGCCTTATTGGTAGATGTTATTCATTCGAATGCTGGTATTGTAGGAAAATTACCGCCGATTGGACATATCGACTGTATCCGAATGGCGGTACTTTTCAACCTGAGTGTTCTGAAGGTTAAAAGATTTTCGTTTCATAATTCAACTTTAGAATTCAAATACGTATTTAATGATAACTTTTCACGACAGGTAATTACATATGCGATCACATGAGTTCGCTGATATATTCCTAGAATCAATTGGTGATTCGAATTTCAAAATTAAGGTTCAATGGTGTCCTTATTTGGAAGCAAAGATTTCAAGCCTGACTTATGCAAAGATTTTGACGAAATTCCGTTCGGAGAAAATGTCACAAAGGAAGATATCGACAAGGAAGGTGAGCTTTCATCAGTTCCATTTCTTCAAAAAGTTATTCTTTTCTTATTTGTTGCTTACATACAAATACGATGCTATTTATAGGATGAAAAAAGGCGTTTACTTCTTCAAAACCAAACCTACATTTCCATACATGAGAGAAGGAGCCCATGAATACTCCGTATACAAGGAGCATCTCAAAAAATGGGATTAATTTAAACTTGACGATATAAAAATTGATCTCATTCGTTAAACTACGAGTATTTTAATTATGTGACATGATTTCAATTGAACCGTGTTAAATCAAAAGAGACCAAGCGACATCAAAAATTTCACTAAAAAACAAACTTGAAAGTACGATAACTTCTGAAAAAGTTGAAGAAGGGATAATATGTATGAGAAATATGAACTCTGGTAACATTAATCTATCAGTAATTTACATGTTCAGAAGCTTATTTTGTGTTCCAGGGAGAAATACATTAAAATCTCAGCACTTTCAAATTTGTCGCTTGGTCGCTTTTAACTTAACACGGTTCAATTGATGTCTATTTTTAAGCCACGTAATTTTTAGGTTAAATAAATAGGTAGGTAAAGTAAGTTTACCTCACATTACTAGATTTAAGTCAGTAATTATAGATTAATTGTTTTGAAAATGAATTTTAAGGGAATTAAGATTTTCGAATAAATTTTTTTTTACAAAAGTAGGTACCTACCTAAGTAGTACAAAATATTTATAATAGCATGGTTTTGAGCAGAGCTGAACTAGCTGGCAAATGAAAAAAAAAAAAAAATCAAAATTACAATGAATTCTCAACTTTTCCCACTTTTTTATGCTGAAAATTTAGAAACTATAGCGTGCGAGGACGAAACTCCTTGGGCCCAGCCCCATACTCATTTCAAAAAAAATTATAAGTCGCAACTTTTCGATTTTTAACTCCCTTCTCCTTCCCTCAATTCTCATTTCACCTTTTATCTGTTGGCACTCTTATAATTCTATAAAATGAACAGTAGAGAGTATGATGAATTCTAAAGTTGGATTTATACCTACAAGTCTTGATTATTGACTACAGTTCTCGGAAAATCCCAAAATTAGTAGAATGTCTTTAAAAAGTTCGATCATTTCTCATTAATAAATTTCAACAGAAATATTTTTTTATGACAGTTCACAGGTATAGCACTTCCAGGCATGCCACGCAGATTTTGGGGGAAAATAGTGTGACTTTAGTGACTTTTTATGAGGCAAAAAAGTGACCTATTTTTCGAAAAAAGTGACCAATTTTTCAATTTTTTTCATAAATAAATATACCCCCCCCCCCCCAAAAAAAAAAAATAATTCATAACTCAAACTGCATTTCTCTCTGCGATAGTGGTGAAAATACTTTTTTTTTCTGAATTTTTTTTATCAGGGGTAAGGGTGCCATATTTCGACCACTTTTTTTCAAACTTCACCAATCAAAGACTTATTGAGGTAGAAACGTCAGAAATGGCTTAAAAAATACATTGATCCTTCCTCCACCACCCCCTAAAATTCTGAGCCGATACGATCATTTTTTGTATTTTTTGTGATTTTTTTCTGAGGGAATTCAAAAATTGATTATCGAAATTTTGGGTTCCTAATTTCTAGCTGATTTCGTCCGCAATGAGCGGAATCTACCCGAAAATAATTTTTCCATACTCTTCTTTCACAGATAAACAAAATGAGACCAAAACGGCAACCCTACAGCTAAAACATCGTGGAGAAAATTGAAAAAAACAAAGTCGCATTTAAAACAACAGATTACATAAGGTAATAAAGGTGGTCGAGATTAGGACACCCCAAACAATTCGAACTTTCATGAAAATTTTTGGTACGTACTACGTAGACTACGTACCTTCAATTGTTTTCAAAAACGATGATTTTATTGAAATCTGAAAATCTGACACCATGCACCATCACAACTCACAATTATATTGTAGAATTTATTACAAAATATTATTCACAATATCAGATCAAAGAATACGTATAAATTTTTTTTCACCTGTAGTACTAGTCATTTTAGCTAAAATATGGCCCTAACCCCAAAAAAATTAGCAGGAAGGAGAAGTTTCGTATATAAGCTCAGTAGGGCCTTACTTTGAGATGATGGGTCGGTTCAGTCGGTTGTACATTTTTCTTATTCTACTTAGTAATAGGATGTAATATGCAAAAAAACCGCTCCTAAAAGTCGATTAACCCGATTATTGGTAATTATTTGAGGTAATGGGAAATTTTCAAAATTGATTTTTTTCTGAAGACCCTAGCTCCTCCCCATGACATTCTGGGAGAAAATGGTAAATGACAAAATTGTTTGTTTTTCAATGTTCTACAACTTTTATTTCAACTATTTTTTCATTAGCGCGTAATTTCGAAAGTTATAGGCGAAAAACCAAAATTTGAACCCCCTTACTCCCCAAAAGGGGGACTAAATTATGCACCAATTTTAGGGAAGTTCGGGAATCTTAAAATACATACTCTACTACGAAACTTCCCCTTTTTGCTAATTTTTTGGGGTCAAAACCTAAAATGACTGTACTACTATGCGATTTCGTTTTTTTCAATTTTCTCCGCTACTTTTGCCTATAAGGTTGTCATTTTGGTCTCAAATTGTTTATTTGTGAAAAAGGAGCATGAAAAAATTTTTTCCCGGTCTATAGCGGCCGAAATCGGCCGGTGGTCGAAATTAGGAAGCGGTCGAGATTAGGGCATTTTACCCTTAATAAATCCTTACTTGAAGCTACGAGTTTAAAAATATGCTTCAAATAACTGAAAAAAATAATAAACTTTTTTTATAATAATAAGTTACATTTTATAATTATTATAACTTCCGTCTAAAATAAGTTTTTACTGAAAAAAAATCGTAATATTCTGCATCTAAAAAATAAGCTAGTATTGTTTTTAATTTTATGCAAGAGCGGAAGGCCGTTTGAATCAAAAAAGTGACTTATTGATAGATCATCAAAAAAAATTTAAAACTCAGGTTCTCAGCAAAGCATTTCATAAATTGTTTTCATTTTTGTTCGATAAATTTTAATAAATAAAACAAATCGCCGTTTTCTGAAAAAATTGTTATAAAGTTGAATTTGTATCAAATTTCAAAATGAGCTAAGAAGCGGAATAAGAATAACGTCGCGTCAGAAGGAAAAATAATTTGGCCCGGACGAAGCGAGGGCAAAAATGTTCAAAAATCGAAATATATTGAATAGGTAGTTAGGTACCTACAAAAAAAGCAGAGCATAAATATTTCAATATCTATAGCTAATCTGAACAACTTTTAGTAAGTACAAAATTGGTTTCGCCGAATCATGGCAGTTAATATGTAGAAGGTATGTAAGTATAAGTACATATCTACAAATAAAGTCTGCTGGGAAAAGCGTAGTCAGAATTTTCTAAAGAAGAGAGCCAAATATGAAAACTACATACTACAGTGGTAATTCCAGTATAAATCAAAATTTTGAGTTTTTGATTTAAAAAAAGTCGATAATGATATCTCCAAAGAAATAGAAAACGGAAGTCTTGCCAAACAAAGCAAGGGTGGACATTTTTATAAAAAATTAAAACATGAAAAGCATTCAAAGGCAACGATGGATTAAAAAATTCAATCAAATTGTTTAAAAATCTTCCTTTTCGTAGTAAAATTATTAAAATCTTATTTTCTGGTTTTTCTTGTTTTTCGTGTAAGTAGATAGAGATACCATGAAATGTACCTTTAAATCAAAAAGATCTGATGATTGCTCTCAATTTCGATTTTTAGTACGTAGAAATATGTGTTTTCCAAGAGGTTGAAGCGTGACGACCTTCATTATAGACATATCAACGTTCATTGATTTCATTTCCGATGATAAGATTGTATTCGAAATGAATTTTTTTAACTAGCTATTGATAGTGCTTCACTGATCACTATATCCCCCTTGAATAAGTATACCTAATGTTTGTTTTCAATCAACAAACAGAAAGAAGATGCCAATCAGATCAGATGTAAAACATTACATAATACTGTTTCAATAAACCAACAATGCGAGATTCTACCACTTTTTTTGTTAATTAAACTTTACATAAAGTAATGCACATGGGTACCTACCATACGCGTTCGCTTTCAATTATACGTAAAACAATTATGATAATTCATTACCTACGTGTTTGCAGCGTCACGAGCACAATGCAGATGGAACAAAAAATTTCCAAAATCATATAGTAAAATTAAACCACAGATAAGTACGATGCTTTTCGAACTCATGTAGGTACGAATTAATTCGTGGGTAAAAATTTTTTACTTCGATTTCGCGAAAGATATTACGAATGTGGCATCTGATCAAATAATTCAAGTTGGAAATCTGAAGTTATCATTCTATGCGTCACATTGATATCGTCATTGTCGGGTTTAATTGCTTTTTTAGTCGAGATTATCACGGTTAAAGTGGCGAAAAATGTTTGATTCGAATTCAGGGACGAATTTTTCCAGAAAAAAAAGAAAGAAGAGTAACAACAATCATTATTTGAATAATGGCAATTCTTTGCTTCTCTATATGTAATAAAATAAATGGATTACAAAAAATATAATAATCAGCAGCCTGAGCTAGCCAACACATAATTACGCCCTCCACCTCCCCCCCGTGTGGAGAAGTGAAGAGTTGCCATAACGTTTCTAATTTATAATATTTCAATTCAAATAATGATTGTTTTTACCCGTCTTTCTTTTTATTCTTGAAAAATCCGTCCCTGAATTCGAATCCAACATTTTTCGCCACTTTAACCGCGATAATTTCGACTAAAAAAGAATCAAACCCGACAATGACGATATCAATGTGACGCATAAAACGATAGGGCTGTTGAAACTAAGTCATCTAAGGTCATATTTTATCAAAAAGTAATGAACTGGTGAAAAAAAAACATACATTTTGTACATATTTATACGGAATTTTCATGAATTTATCAACTTTATTACTAAAAAAATGAAGTTTTGTGGCAATTGTGAAAATAAAAAATTTGTTGCTATAAAAAATATGAAAATTTAAAATTTTCCCATCAGTTCAATTGTGAGGTCAGTTTCAACAGCTGTATAACTTCAGATTTCCAACTTGAATTATTTATTTGATCAGCGGCCACGTTCGTATTATTTTTCGCGAAATCGAAGTCAAAAATGTTTGCCCATAAATTAATTCGTACATGAGTTTGAAAAGCATCGTACTTATCTGTGGTTCGATTTTACAATATGATTTTGGACAATTTGAAAATTTTTTGTTCCATCTGCATTGTGCTCGTGACGCTGCAAACAAGTAATGAATTATTATCATTGTTGTACGTATAATTGAAAGGGGTTTAAAAGGTTATACGTTCATCTAAAAAAAAAAAATACTTGATTCAAACAACTCATTCAAGGTTTTCATATCAAATTTGAAAAATTGGATTTCGTGACTTTTTTTCTCAATTCATCGGTGCTCGTAAATGAGAAATGATGTTCCAAAATCGTGTAGGTTCGAAAACCGCATACCTATAAAAAAAGAGACTCAGATTTGAATCCCCTTTTCCCTTTTTTTCTTCTCACAGTAAGATGACGATGAAGCTACTAGCATAATGCAAAGAAAAAAATGTTTACTCAAGTCGTCATGTCCCTTTTCTCGTATACGGATTTTGGATTATGGCTGTTTTGAAAAAATATTCCTCAAATGTTTAAATCGGCTAATTCCACATAAATCCGCGCAGTTTTTGCCTTTTCCGCTAAATTAGGAGCTGGGGAAGGGTAAGGGGTTTTTCGCGAGAAAAAAATGCCATCAATTTTCCAAAAAAAAAGAGCAGTCAGAAGCCGAAATTTTATAATTTTTTCCAATAATTCAGTTGTCAGAGAAAGGAATGTGGGATTTTTGATGACATTTTAGCCATTTTCGCAACGAGGTGGATACCTAGTTAAACATCTTATTATGAAATTCGTATCAAAAAATAATTCTTTCAAAATAAATTTCCAACATCGCAATTTTTTGGAATAAAAAAGTAATTTTGTAAAGATAAAAAATGCATTTCTCGTTTTCTCCAGAAAGAAACAATGCATTTTTTTGACAAGTAGATACTCATCGTAATGTTTCAAATTTTGAAAAGCGGAAAAATTATATTTCTTTAAGTACTTATAAAAGAATACAAATAAATATATAATTTTTTATCTAAAATATCATGATTTTTTTCATAAAAAATACATTGTCTACTTTCTTCTGAGTATTTTTCAAGAGATTTTCACTGTGCGGGACCTTTATTTTCCATAAATCGTTTATTTATTATAACTAGGGGGCTCCGCCCCCTAGGCCGCTCCGCGGCCTCAACCCCTAGCTCGCGCCCTCGCTTCGCTCGGGCTGCTCGCTTAGAAATTTTCCAAAACATTCAACCTCGCTCCGTTCAGACCAAATTCATCTCCCTGATATTCGCATTTTTCTTAAAATTTATGACAATTGTGAAATAAGCAATAGAGTAAATGAAAATCGGAAAAGGCTAGCCCCTTTAAAATTTAGTTCAATCGCAAATTCGTTCCATCAACCCCTCTCCCCCTCTAAAAAATTCGGCCATTTTTGTGCCCGAATATACTGATTTAATTGATTTTCAAAATTTTCAGTCATGTTTGCTGGAGCAACCTTCTAGTACATAAAATTTTGTTGGGTTGAAGTCCAGGATAGGTAAGTAATTAATAAAAAAAGGAGGATGGTGGGACAAGGAGGGAGGCCAAACTGTGTTTTCTTTCATATTTTTCGCAGATTTTTGCCTTTTTGGAAATTTTGAACCCCGTCCTGTTTTGTAATGAAGGGTCAAAACCAATGGAGTTTTTTTTTCTCTAAAATGAGTGCTATTTATCTATAAATAGGTATACAGACGTTTTGAAAATTTTAAAAAGGTGGAATACGATATATAAAAATTATATGACGCCCTGATCTGTAAGAAATGTGTACTTAATGTTTTTCTTATGACAAATGCATTTCAGTAGTAACAAAAGAAGAAACACCGCTAAAAGCCCCCCCCCACCCCCTCCAGACGCAATGCTAGTAGAAAAAATTGGCAAATTCGTCTCAGGTAAAAAAGTTGGAAAATTTGATAGAAAAAATAAATTTTTAAGAAAATGTTTTCTTTCAGTAATCACAATCAATTTTTCAAAACTTTGATCCGACTGCGTTTGGACTTATTGTAAATATGTATTTCATTGAAATCCACAAAAATGATTTTTTTATTATTTTTCCTCAAAATTATTTCAAGTAATTTTATTACATTTTTTTTCTCAAAAACTTGTTTTCGATGTTTGAAAATCAAATCTTTTAAAAGCTTTGCCCTCGCTGTGCGCGGCCTCATCATATTTCTCCTTCAATAGTTTTAAAGTAAAAGTAGCCAATTTTTTATCCAAGCTTTTTAATCTAATAACATTGTTTCATAGGACTTCAAACTTGAGATTTTCGATCACATTGAAACCACAAAATTTTAAAATTAAATTATAATTTTTCTGGAAATTTTCCATATCTATACCTACTTTAAATTCAAATTTCATAGGTTTTCTCAACTACAATGAAATTACTCAGGGAAAAACAATCTATTGAATGAGAGGTAGAAGTGGTCAAAAAATTTAGTTCGGTCTAAAAATTTGTGCCATCCAACTCCTTCTTCAAAAAAGTTGGTCCGTTTTATGCCTGAATAAATTGATTTTCAAAAAATTTCTAAAATCGAGTCGGAATTTCTGAAATTTTTGGCCCCTCAATATTCGAACTTTGGTATTTCACTGCACAAAACTAAATTTTACTTCAAATTCATTTCATCTTTAAGGTTGGCAAATATCAGTTTAAATTCTGGAAAAATTTTGAACATTACCTCCCTCCTCCCTCCCCCAGAAAAATACTTCACCACGCTAACTGCTCTCGAGTTCGATTTTGAGAGTACAAATCATATACTTAACTTATTCATATATTAGATTGAAGCCAAGCCCCCCCCCTGCAAAGTACTTTGAGAAGAATACAAATCGAATAGGTACCAATTTTTTGGGTAAAAAATATACCACAATCTTTTCCTTTGTTGAGCACTTTGATCCATTCCCAATAATCAAAATTTTCAAAGTTTATCGAGGTATGTAGTATACTTAGGTATAGGTAAATGGCACTTATTTTAAAGGGGGAAAAATTCATTGCCGTTTTCATTTTCGATCTCTCAAATCAATTAAAAGCGCGCGGTTTCAAGACGTTTCGGAGTTTTCTGAAAATGCTGGAATTTCCCAGCATTGAAGAAACTCCTAAAAAGTGGTTTGCATATAATCTGTACAGTGAGAGAAAATTGTGTGCATCTGTACAGTGGATGTGCGACCTGCGACGTGTGTAGAGAGAGTACCTTACCTACCCCCTACCCCAATACAGGTAGGTTGGCAATTGAAACTGTACATATGTATTGTCAATCTACCCTCACCAATTCACCACTACAAACGCAACGCTCTGTAGATACATCATTCACAATTCTTCTGGCTCGAAAACTCGTTCCAGCACTAACACAACGCAATATAATTTTATTAAAGAAGAGCAAAATGTCATATAATCTGAGGAATATTTATTATTTAAAATGTTTGAAGAAAAACGAATCACAAAAATTCATTTTTTTGAAAATTATCATAGGTATGTATTTAAGGATTTGAACAATCTTTTGAGATTTGAACAATTTGAAGTAATTCAAAAAAAATGCGGTAATTCTAAGTATTGAGTAGTTAGCTACCTATCATACTTTATTACACTTTTCGAAGAAAATTACAACGTTATTATATTTTAAGGAATTTAATCAATATTTCCAAGTTTTTAATCAAAATTTAAAAGAATTTTACCTATTTTTTTCACATTATAGTAAGTAACTTTTTAAAATGAAATTTTAAATAATTCAATGGAAATTCTATGAATCATTAAAAATTGTTAAAAAGTTTCAATAAAATTTAACAATGAAGAATTTACGGTTTTGAAATATTCTGTCAAATTTTCCAATATTTTGAAATTTTTCCTGTAATATTTCTCATATTTCAACCCATTTCTACGAGATTATCACAGATTTATCCTAATTCCCCTTCGAAAATGTTTTTTTCCAATTCGCCATCTTCTTCGATTCACATTCTTCTAAATTTTTATTCGATAAAAGCCAGCTATTTTTTTCATATTAAAAAATTTATCGCAATAGGTATATTATCATAACGAATAGGTATAATTATTCGTATTTTTATATTTGTCGATAGGTCATGCCATTCCGGATTGTCCAAAATATGATGACGAAAAGACTTGTAAAAAGAATGGAGTTGAATTTTACTTCAGAGCCATAATGTACATCCTGATGCTTCTCTCATTCTTTTAGTAGCCGTAGAAAGATAATTCATGAAGTTCCCATACTTTAAATCTAATTTCAGAGATGGTAAAACCATTGAGCATGAATTAGAAGAAGAAAACTTGAATTCGTTCATAACGGCTGATTTCATAGAAGGAAAACCGTTAAAATTTATTTTTCACGGCCACGGTGAAACTATGGATGATTTCTTAGTAACACCATTACAAAAAGGTAAATAAGCGTATGTGTTATTATCTTCCTCTTATACACTTTGAATGCCTAATAATCTACTTAACAATTCCCAATAAATTCACTCGATGAAAAATTTGTACCTACAGAATATTTCAAGTTGGGCTATAACGTAGTGGTGATAAACTACTACCGGTTGAGCCAGGAAAATGGAACAAAGCACTGCTATCGTACCGGAGTAGAAAATTCGCCCCACATTGCAATATGCGCTGCTAAAATAATAAATAACATTATTGAACTCAACAAGAAGAGTATAAAAATCGATAAATTCCATTTGATAGGCTTCAGCTTAGGAGGTCAAATAGTTGGGCAAATTCCTCACCATATTGACCGAATGTATCGGGGTAGAATACCACGCATCACAGGTACATTTGTTTCAATATACCTGCATGCATTTTCTTTGTATATTTTTCGAATGTAACACATCAGAAAATATTCGTCACAGGGATAGATCCGGCCAATGATGGATTTTTCGAAGCTTATGGAACTGATGAATATACCCTGACCGTCAACGATGCCTTATTGGTAGATGTTATTCATTCGAATGCTGGTTTTGAAGGAAAATTACCGCCGAATGGACATATCGACTGGTATCCGAATGGCGGTACTTTTCAACCTGAGTGTTCTGAAGGTTAAAAGATTTTCGTTTCATAATTCAACTTTAGAATTCAAATAGGTATTTAATGATAATTTTTCTTGACAGGTTATTACCTATGCGATCATATGAGTTCGCTGATATATTACCTAGAATCAATTGGTGATTCGAATTTCAAAATTAAGGCTCAATGGTGTCCTAATTTGGAAGCAAAACATTTCAAGCCTGACTTATGCAAAGATTTTGACGAAATTCCGTTCGGAGAAAATGTCACCAAGGAAGATATCGACAAAGGAAGGTGAGCTTTCATCAGTTCCATTTTTTAAAATGGTTATTTTTTTCGCATTTGTTACATACAAATACGATGCTATTTATAGGATGAAAAAAGGCGTTTACTTCTTCAAAACCAAACCTACATTTCCATACATGAGAGAAGGAGCCCATGAATACTCCGTATATAAGGAGCATCTCAAAAAAAAGGTTTAATTTAAACTTGACGATATAGAATGGATCTCATTCGTTGAACTGCAAGTATTTTAATTATGTCACACAATTTCAATTCATGTCTATTTTTAGTCCACGTAATTTTTAGGTTAAATAAATAGGTAAAGTAAGTCTACCTCACATTACTGCATTAACGTAATTATAGATTAAATTGTTTTGAAAATAAATTTTAAGCGAATAAAATTTGTTTACAAAAGTAAATAATACAAAATAATAACACCAATTTTATCGCCTGGTTTGAGAAGATCTGAATCAGTTTGCAAATAAAAAAAAATAAAATCGAAATTGAATTTTGTATCATACTGTAGATTATCTCTATTTGCTGAAGGAAAAGAGGTGATTACCTATTGATTGTAATTTACACCCACGCATTTCAATTTGAAAAATGTAGTTCTCGTTTTTTACCTATTCGAAATTTTCTTCTACTCGAAAGCCGCAGTTTCAAACAGAAAATTTTTTCGCGACTTGATAATGTAATGAAAAATACACATCATGGCTGAAAAACAATCAAATTCGACAATGACGATATCAATATGTGACGCATAGAACGAACCCCCCAGACGTTCAAATGGAATTTATTGATTTGATCAGATGCCACGTTCGAATGATTTTCGCAAAATTGAAGTAAAAACCGTTCTGCCTGCAAAGCAATTCATACATCAGTTCGAAGAACATCTCGTACTTATCACTAGTTCGATATTACAAAATGATCACAGATAATTTGAAAATTTTGAGTTTCATCTGTGTTGTAATTGTGACGCTGCAAACAGGTAATAATTAACATCATTATTATAACTGCTGAAATTCTTCCTATTTGAATCAGTAAAATAAATTCACAATGCGAATCGGTGATTTTTGAATTAAAAATGGGTGAAAAATCAATGACTTTAAATAAAACTTCATTTTACTGATTCAAAAAGGAAGGATTTCATCAAATTTCATTTCAGATTTAGAGAGTAGCACTAAGGTTCTACACTTCAAAACAACTTGATAAAAATGTCACTTTTCTGACTTGACCTTTCACCGTCCCGGTTGAGTCCACAATATCTTTGAAAAAATTATGTGAAAAATCATAAAAAAAATTTCTGAAAAATTTCTCCAAAATATTCTCCTTAAACATTTCTTTGACGCCCATATTTTATCTCCATCCCACTTTTGGGAGATTTTTACAGATACTTGAAAAATTCACTTTTTCTCGTTTTTTTATATTACCTACTTTCGGAAAAAAAATTCAAAAACATTTCTCTTTAGAGAATTTTTTTTGAAACTTTCAACAACGCTCGAACCAATAAAATTACTCAACATGATAAATTCCTAATTCCTCATAAATAAGGATCCAAAAAATTTACAAATTACTTATTTTCGAAAAAGAAAAAAAATTAAACATTCATGTAACGATATTTTTTAAAGAGTGCCTACAATGATTTTTTTTATTAAAAATTCAAATCCCCATACCAACCAAATAAATATAACAAGAAAAGTTTTCTGCAACGTTTTGAGCTAGATTTCTATTTGATGTATTCCTTTGAATTTTTATTTGATAAACATCATTAATTGTGTTCATTAATTTGTTGTAATAAGTATCTCATTGAAGAATAAAGATGTACAGGGTGGTCCAGTTAAGGTGTGAAATATTGAAACTTCGTATTCTACTTATCAATACGAACAAAAAATGTCATATTCAACATGGCCCAAAACGCTTTCTTTCTGAGATATCGCCGAGGAAAGAACTGGAAATTCGGCAACGTTGCGCATCACGACGCCCGTAAAATATTGCGTTTAACCAGACGAGCGTCGGGGTTACGCGTCGCCACAAAATAAATTATGCTGAGATACCCTCCATTTTTTGATTTTTAGAAAAAAATTTTAGGCGAAATTTTTTTATAATAATAAGGAATCATGAGAAATCATTAAATTCGATTTTTATTGTAATTTGGTGGGATGGTCGAAATTTTATAAACTGATTACTCAGCATCCAATAAATTAAAAAAAAAAACAGAAATTTGGGTTAATATGTGTTAAATAAGTAGTACTACCCCTAAAAGTAAATAAAATTTCAAAAAAATGATTTCTTGTTCTTGTTCGACCATTTTTTTTGGTACAGAAACACATTTTTGCTTTAAAACACTTACTTATGAACCAAAAAAAAAAATTGGTGTACGTTTCTATGGACCTCCTTTCATTTTCACCACCACTTACCCCCGAAAATTTTCACCGCTAGAGCGAAAATTGTCAATTTTGGGTGAAATCTGGGCCCCCTTTAAAGGCGAATAACTCAGTAATGAAGCGTTTATGACCCATCATGTATACAACATTTTTTACTCCAAATGATGAGTAGAATACGTGCGGTTTTAATATTTCACACCTTAACTGGACCACCCTGTATAATCTATATTTTTAAATTTATCCCAAGGTCATACCATCCAAGAAAATTGTATGAAATTTGATACTCAAAAGACCTGTAGAGACAATGGAGTTCAATTTTACCTGATACACGAAACATACGGAATGTACGGATGACTTTATTTTCACGTTTCAGTAGGTTAGCTGATGAGTTAATCATAAATTCCACACATTTTAGAAACCCAGGCACTACTCGAGAAGAATTAGATGGCAATAATCCCAACTCGATTGAAAAAGCTCGTTTTATTGATAAAATGGCGTTAAAATTCATCATTCACGGCCACAATCAAAACATAGACCACTTCATGGTAACTCCATTACAACGTGGTAGGTAAATCTATTAACAACCTTTTTTCACCTTGAAAATTATGTGTAGACAAGTAGGATAATTTTAAATCCACAATAAGCTCGATGATTTGAAATTTTCTTTAGAATACACCGATCGGTATTGCAATGTTGTGATGATGAATTATACTAAGTTGAGTAACGATGGAGAAAAAAATCGTTGCTATCGAACTGGAGTAGAAAATTCGCCCTACATTTCAAAATGCGCAGCTAAAGTAATTGAAGCCATCATAGCACATAATCGCGCGGAAATAACAATACATCATTTCCACTTAATAGCTCTCGACTTAGGAGCTCAAATAGCTGGTCAAATTCCTCACTGGATGGATCCGAAATATGGTACACTACCTGGCATTACAGGTTCGTCTATTTAATAGGTAAATCTTCCATCTCATTTTTCGCCTAATTTTAATACATCGAATAATACGTATATCTAATTCTAATCCAGGTATTGATCCGGCCAATGATGGATTTTTCGGTGATTATGGAACCGATCGATATACTCTGACTTCCAATGATGCCACACTGGTCACCGTTATTCATTCAAATGCTGGAATTTATGGAAAATTCACACAGATGGGGCATATCGATTGGTATCCGAATGGAGGTACTTTTCAACCACAGTGTCCCACAGGTTAAATGATCTTTGTTGTATGGTTTTAACTTTCAATTTAACTGGGTATTGACTAATAATTTTTTTGTGTTAGGTAACTACATGTGCGATCGTATGAGTTCCTTGATATATTTCGTAGAATCAATTGATACTAAGTTCTTCATAATTCATGCTCAATGGTGTCCTAATTTGGAAACGAAAATTTTGAAGCCAGATTCGTGCGATGAAATTACCCAAGTTCCATTTGGAGACCCTGTCAACCCAGCTGACTTCTCCCGTCGCAAGTACGTTTTTCCTAACTCGAGTTTCTCTTGAACATACTAAAACAGATCAAAAATGAAGTCAGGTCCTCCGATTTCGCTCAATTTTTTTTTAAGAGTTCTCCTTGGTGGCCTATTCACAAAACCACAGTCATTTCTTTTCTTACCTTCAAGGGGGCGGGGAGGCGGCCTCGAAATTTTTATGCAATTGCGATTTTTAGTCAAATTGCCCAACTTTGAAGGTTCGTATTTCGAGATAGGTTGTACTTGTGTGAAAACTGTTTGCGGGGTTTGAAAGATAATTAATAGGAGATTCAAAAACGGTAGTCACATTTTGAAAAGCTTAAAGTTGAACTTTGGTGGTGAAAGCTCAACTTTCATGATAAGAACAAAAGATGAAAGCTACCATTTAAAAATCTAAAAAAATTACAGTGAAGAGCCCTTTTCACCCTTTTTTTGACCACCAAATTTTCAAGATGGGATCTCTAGACCCCTGGGGGGTAGAAAGGTCCTCAATTTTGATCAAAATTTTAAAAAATCGAAAAATTAAATTAACACATCGATTACTACTAATTCGAAATCGCTAATTTCGAATATGTACTCAGTTTTTTCATTCGACACCCTGAACTCCCCTATTAGCCTCCTTGATAGTGTCAAAAAATTCAAAAAAATGAAAAATAACGTGTGACCAGTCCTTTGTTAGGTTTTTGAGGGCACAGAGTTCGAAAATTTGCTTATTTTTTCTATTTGACCCTTTAGTGCCTCTTCAGCTCCCCCCCAATTTTGGGAAAGCTATGTTGAGAAACGAAAATATTGTGTGTCATATCGATTCCAACTAATTTGAGAGCGAAGAATTCAAATATCGACTTACTTTGTAATCCGACCCCCTCCCCGTGCTCCAACTGACCCCTTCCTCTAGTCATCGGTGATCAATATGGAAATTGAATATTTCAAAAAATAACAGGGTGTGGGTCAAATCAAAAAGTAAATCGATATTCGAATTCTACGCTCTCAGATTAATTGGAATCGATATGCCACACGATATTTTCGTTTCTCAACATAGCTTTTCCCAAAATTGGGGGGGCTGAAGGGACACTAAAGGGTCAAATCCAAAAAATAAGCAAATTTTCGAACTCTGTGCCCTCAAAAACCTAATAAACGACAGGTCACACGTTATTTTTTATTTTTTTGAATTTTTTGACACCATCAAGGAGGCTAATAGGGGAGTTCAGGGTGTCGAATGAAAAAACTGAGTACATATTCGAAATTAGCGATTTCGAATTAGTAGTAATCGATGTGTTAATTTACTTTTTCGATTTTTTTAAATTTTGATCAGAATTGGGGACTTTTTTACCCCCCAGGGGTCTAGAGATCCCATCTTGAAAATTTGGTGGTCAAAAAAAGGGTGAAAAGGGCTCTTCACTGTAATTTTTTTAGATTTTTAAATGGTAGCTTTCATCTTTTGTTCTTATCATGAAAGTTGAGCTTTCACCACCAAAGTTCAACTTTAAGCTTTTCAAAATGTGACTACCGTTTTTGAATCTCCTATTAATTATCTTTCAAACCCCGCAAACAGTTTTCACACAAGTACAACCTATCTCGAAATACGAGCCTTCAAAGTTGGGCAATTTGACTAAAAATCGCAATTGCATAAAAATTTCGAGACCGCCTCCCCGCCCCCTTGAAGGTAAGAAAAGAAATGATCGTGGTTTTGTGAATAGACCACCAAGGGGAACTCGTAAAAAAAATTTGGCGAAATTGGAAGACCTGGCTTCATTTTTGGTCTGTTTTAGTATGGAATAGCCCTATGTAATAATTGTCGAGATATGTATTTAGTTCTATTTTTTAAACAATTACATTTTTTCAGTCATTTTTTAATTCAAATATTTTGCTGTTTATAGCATAAAAAAAGGCGTGTACTTCTTTGAAACCAGAGATATACCACCATACATCGAAGGAGGTGCTTATAAGAAATCGTTCGCTGTATATGACTTACATCGCAAAAAAAGTGACTAATGCAGAATTCACGATCCTGAAACGGCCTCATTCGTCAAATTTCTTTCATAATGCCACACAACTTTATTCACAATAATTTTTAATGCATATTTATGTTAAATTACCAACGTAAGTCTATGTCATATAGATATTATAAGAATTAAATATCCGTCAAGTAATTGTTTCAAAATTCATTATTAAATAAATTACGAGAAAATTGCGTGACGAATTGAAATTTCCGAATAAAAATTTTTAACATCGATTATAAAACATTGACATTCAATTTCATCAACCATATGTTTACAAAAAAGACAATGACATTCGAAACAAACGAAACAAAAAAACTGCAACATCAATGCACCTTTATCAACGCACGTGTTCATATACAAATACCTGCCCTCAACAGATCTACGTGTGTATTCGCTACTCGTCAAAATGTACCTCTACACCGAATGCATCTCGTGACAGCTCTCAATTACTAATAGAAATATGTGTACACAGCTGAACTACACGACCAACCGAACGATGAATTTTTTCAATTTATAAGTCTCGAGGAAACACGCCAGAGAGACAGAATGGAGAACAAAATGATACCAAAAATTTTCACCAGTGGTATTTTATTACTGATTTTTGTAAGTATAAACGGATACCACTACCTAAGAAAAAAAACTTGTTATGTGTGAAAAATTCAATTGAAATTTTGTTGGAATAATTTATTTAGAAAATAACCCACTCGTTGAGTTGTGAAAATGCTCCCAATGATTGTTTGCGAAATTACATTTCGTTTTATTTGTACACGCAGTAAGTTTCCAAATTATTTTCATAATAGGTAGAGGTACTATGTAGGTAATATTACCTCCAATAAAATCACAAAATTTAATGAATTTATATAGACAGACCAGCCAACAACCTTATGAATTAGTCCTTCAAGACACCGATACCATTAAAAAAGCTCCATTTATTCCAAACACGAATTTCAAACTTTTGATACATGGCTATGCACAGAGTAGAAATAACACATTAATGATCCAGTTAAGAGGAGGTAATACAAGCTCCATGCAAATATATTCGTTTGGATTCCAAACCATCCACAGTAATTTATTTCGCTTTTCAGAATATTTCAAACAAAAACCTTGGAATATAATCGCAGTAGACTATGCACCTTTGGCAGAAGACGGGTGCTACATCGAAAGCACATTTCCCAGCGTTCCAATAGTTGGAAAATGTACTGCTTCGTTGCTTAATCTCATATTAGACAACCGAAAAGAAATTAATCTGAACCAATTTCACGTGATTGGATTCAGTATGGGGGCTCAGATCGCTGCTGAGACGAGTGATAACCTGAGTCCAAAAAGACTCACGCGTATAACAGGTCAGCGTGGTTGATAATAAAATCTATAAGTATTAATCTACATGATGTGGGTAGCATGATGAATTGATTATTAACACGGTGTTTTCATTTCAAAGGTTTGGATCCGGCTTGGCCTTTATTTTACCCAATTCTAACCAGTAGTACCGAGAGATTGAGCAAAGAGCATGCTGATTTTGTAGATGTAATACACACCGATGCTGGAGGTTTCGGGATGTTGTATTCGGGAGCTCACTACGATATTTATGCTAATGATGGAACATATCAACCAGGATGTGGAATAGGTACGGAATTTCTAATTTATCTGGAATTTGGGGTCTGGAAGGAGAGTTGAGCGCTTGGATCGAAAAACCATTTCTTCGTTCAGTGTCCTTCGAACATACAACCTAATACATCACACTCCTTCATTTTTATTAGATTGAAGAGAGAGTTATTTGCTAAAATTCAACGTTTCATCTTTTTTTTAAAGTTGAATTTTGGGCGGGAGGGATGGAAGGAGGGAGGTATAATTTTACCTCTTCCCCACTCAACATTCACCTCTGTTCTATTGTCCTAAAACCTGACATTGATATTTAAAAATTGAAAAAAAAACTAAAAAAATTTGGCCAAAAGTGATTTTAATATAGGTATGTACACTTGAAAAAAAAAAGTCATTGGGTTAATTTTTTACTTTCTCCCGCATTATTAGGGAATTTTAAAAAATCACTTTTTTCACGTTTTTAAAACTTTTTTCAAGAAATCGAAAACATTGATTTTGAATTTTGAAATTTTGAAAAGGTCTTAGTATCTAGGTATGAATACTTTGACCTCAAAATAATCATTATCGCCGATTTTTTCCCCTTACCTCTTATCTGAACCATATTCAAAAACGAATTAATGCAATAACTTTTTTTTAAACTTTAAAAAATGGTAAAAAACCGGTACCGATAATTTTTTCGGCAAAAGTAAGTAGGTATTCGCATAAAAAACATTTAAAGAAAAATTTTCCTATAATTTTTTTGATTTTTAAAAACAAGAAAAAAGTGATTCTTTCCAAGCACCTCTGGGAAAATGAAACTTTTGGGAAACCCCCAGTAAGTACCTATTAAAACCTTTTTTGTTGAGAATCATTTTTTTCAATTTTTCAAAATTCTTTAAGTATGCTCAGTTATTTAGATCTTAAGGAAAATTGGGAAGGAGTTGAAATGAGGTGAAATTTCTACGAGATCTTCTAGATGCGTACATGTTACCCCTAATTCATGTAATTGCTGATTTCATAAAATAGGCAAAGTGACTGCTTAATTCATGAAATTTTTCAATTCAAAGCTTTCTACTATTTTTCTTATTGCACAGAAAAAAATTCAAGGTCAAATGGCATAGAGAACAAACTTCCAGCTACATTTCAAAAAAAAAATCAACCAGCTACATCAATTAGACAATTTTTTATATTGCAAACAAAATGTTTCATTCATTATATATTCCATTGAACGTAAGAAATTTTCCAATTGAAGTAGGTGAATGATTTTTTTTTTTTTGAAATGTAGCTGATGGAAGTTTGTTCTCTTGGCCGAAATATCTTGAATTTTTTCTGTGCAATAAAAAAAAATTGTAGAAAGCTTTAAAATGAAATTCACGACGAAATTGTACTTTAAAAAACACTGAACATTATGTCCATGTCAAAATTAGTTTCAGGACACCATGTCCAGTTGAGTTTTTGAGGTATTGCGTTTAAATTGAGGTCTTTGGAACATCCAGATGGAAAGTTTTTGGACACTGCGTCCAGATTGAGAGGTTTGAGACTATGTTCATTGTCCATTCCCAAAATTAGTTTTAGGACACTATGTCCCAAATTAGTTTTTTGGGATAATAAGTACCTCTAAATTGAGGAATTCGAGACGTCCAAATTTGAAGTTTTGGGATAATATATCCATGTAAAGATTAGTTTTAGGACACTATGTCCCAGTCAAATTTTTTGGGATATTATTTCTAAATTGAGGTATTTGAGATGTCCAAATTTAAAGTTTTTGGGGTGTAATGTCCAGATTGAAGGTTTTGGGACACCGTGTCCATGTCAAAATTAGTTTCAGGACACTATGTCCCAGTTATTCAGATTGGGACTTTTGGAACACTATGTCCATGTCCAAATTAGTTTTAAGACTTTCAGTGGTATTTTTTTAAAATTAGCACTGGTAATTATTAGATACTACAAAATTTTCAAAAATCATAAATTCGAACTAATCTGTTCCAAAATATAGAAGATATCGCTTGTTCACATGACCGAGCCGTGCAATATTTCATGGAATCAGTCAATCCAAAAAAGTCATTCATCGCATATAAATGTTCATTTTGGGAATGGACTACCACAAGGATATGTAATAAAGATAAAAATTCAAAAATTATCGTAGGCGAACATGCCACTCCACCTAAATGTTCCAGGTAAATTTGTTACTTAGTATTCATAATCATAAGGCTCTAAAAGTACAAGATTTTTACGAATTCGTCCATTTCAGCGAAGAAGGAATCTATGCTTTTCGTACAGCAGATAAGCCTCCGTTCGCTTTGGGAGAGTCAAATTCGTGACTAATAGTTTTCAATTTTTTCTTTGTGCCTCGTGTTATCTAATATCTTCAATAAAAACGAGTGATGCAATTTACGAAGATTATACGATCAATTACCTACATATACTCATTAAAGTAACTCAGTTAGACAGTAATAAAGATTGTATCACCGGCAAAATAAACTTTAGGTGCTCTCTAATGTTCTGCCAAATGATATTTGACAAATAATCTCTCCATTATTCAACAGTTCAATACCACACGTGTATGTACATTTTCCACAATAAATGATCGTAAATTAGCTCTTGTAATTGGAATCTAAACGCATTGAACTTTACAATACTATCGATTCTCTCGTTCGAAATTCGTTTTATAAGATCATATCGACATTGAAATTGATGAAATGTGAACTTTGTATCGAAAGTTTTAATGCAAGTATCAAGGTAAGTATCTAAACTAAGATTTTAATAGTGAAGGTATACTTTATGCTTGTACCTATCCAATCGAAATTGTACTTTCAAAAATTACCTGGTTTGTTATAGAAATTGAAATCATTAGAAATGCTTAGGATCTTCCATGTGGTTATTTTAGCATCAATAGTAAGTAAAAATTTAAGAAAAACGTAAACATTTAAAAAAAAAAGTATAATTACATAAATTATCAAAAAATTCTTCAACAGATAGTTAATTCGGATCAATCATCATGCTTAACTCCACTAACTGAGTGTTCAAGAGAAAAAGTCTCATTTCACTTATACACATCGTATGTGTCAAATACATATATTTATTATAAAAATCAGACGCGAAGCGTGGATTATCATGAAGGGAAAATAAATCAGAAGACAAATAATAAAAAGGGATGTATAGGAGAACACCATTCCCCAAATCGTTTTATAATTCAAAAATTTGGGTACAATTTCAAACAAATGGGAAACGTTTTGCTGTAGTTTTACTACCAATACGTAGATATATATTTTGGAATGTTTGAAAAATCTATTTCTTTCTTAAAACCAAGTTTTGAAAAATTTAAGAGTTTGAAATTATTTTTGAAATTTCATAATTTTAAGGTACAGCTCTAAATTTTTTTATTTTCAGCAAATTTCAGAGATTTTACTGACTTTCCAGTGAATTTTCACTGATTTTACAGTAATTTTTTCACTGTTCGCTTTCAGTGAAAATTTCCAACTGATTTATTACTGTGCTGCGCTTTTGACTGTTTTCCAGTGATTTTCGATAATTTTCACTGATTTATAAATGAGAGAGAATAGAAGCGGTTTCTTTACGAAAATTTTCATAAGATAATTTTTTGTGGTGAATTAAATTATCGTTCACATGGTTACGTACTTTTGGATTTTATTCATCATAAGTGTGTAAACAAGGAAACTGCATGGTAAATTTTTCGATGAGCTCAGATTATCGGAAATTACAGCTGTAGTTATTTTTTGAACTATAGAAAATTGAGGAGCTGAGAATCAAAACTCACTTCTGCCAAGAATTTTAAAATTGTTTTTTTTTATGGATTCTGAAAGAGAATTTCACGCTCTACAATATGACTGAAATAGTTTTTGCCTAAATCGTTCCATCATGGCTAAAAATGCTTCCAAAAACAGGGGTTAGAATCATAAATCACATTTGCCAGATAAACAAAAATTTTGTAAAATAAAAGTTGTAGAGCTTGAAAAAAGAAACATTTTTCGTCTCTTGACTTTTTTGCCCCAGATCAATCATCTTTGAGTAATGACTTATGAACCAGCTTTGAAATGCATTAATTTTGGAATGCTTTTCGAAGCTGGTTCATAACTCGAAGACGATTGGTCTGGGGCGAAAATGTCAAAAGACGAAACATACTTCTTTTTTCAAGCTTACAAATTTGGTTCTACAAAATTTTTCTGTAGCATCAAAAAAAATGGCGGTTGCGGTGTCAAAACTCACATTTGCTATTCTTCTCGCGTCATTTTAAGAAGAGTATACCTACGCTATCAGGAAAAAAAATCAGGGAATCCTATTTTCAGGTCCTTCTTGATAATATAAGATGATTTTAGCAAACTCGATGGTTGGTAACTTTACTAAATCAGTTTTTGGCATTCTTCTCGAAACCCCTTTACCTGGCGAAAGTGAGTTTTAATTCTCAGCTCCTCAATTAAGTATATATCATCAGAAAGAGCATGAAAAATGCTACATTTCGTCAACTGCAAGTACCTACTACCTACTACACTATACCTATATCAAGTATCGTTCTTGAAAAAATGCAATTCAGAAGTTCAAGTTTAATTACTTCAAAAACTATATTCCTTAGTTTGGTAAGGTCAATTGGGGTAATTGTAAATTTTTCGGAAAATTGAACCGATTTTGTGATACTCTTTTTCGTTTTACTCTGTAAGTAAGAAAGCAAAGTGATTGAAATTTTTTCCATGTATCAATGAATGTATGAGGAGTAATATGGCGGTTTGTTTTCATCGATTCGATTATTCATTCCGAACTTATGAACTTCGTTTACAATTGGACAAGAATATTTACATTTACCCCACTATGATGGGGTAAATGTAAATGCATACATTGTACCCCATAAAAACGTATCCCTCGTTTTTTTTTTTTTGCATAATTTGGAAAAAAATTATACAGATTAAATATTTAAACGTATGGAAAAACTAACTTGTAAAAAAAAATCAAAAAAAATCAAAACAAAAAAAATGATATTTTGTGTTTAAATTTATGAATCCCATTTAAATAACACATGTTTACAATTACCCCACACCTCAAAAATTTGATGGGTATTTGTGAATGCCGCAGAAAATTAATTTCTCAGCTTCAAAAATCACAAGTATTGAATTTCATCATTTTTGAATGTCCGTAGAACTAAATTAATGCATCAAACACCAACTTTTTTACTTTTTTCTATTTTTTCTCGAATTTTGAAGATTACGTAGATTGTGTGAAAACCAAAATTTGATATCATGTTTTTTTCATCGCGAAATTTTTCATCTCAGCTGTCACCAAGAACCCGAAGTTCTTTATTATAGTAAGGCCAATTATTCACAGTTTTTATTTTTGGCAACTCCAGCTCGCTAGATGCATTTAAGTATTTACAGCACGACTTGTTTACAATTACCCCATGTTTACAATTACCCCAAATGACCTTACTTCTAGAAAACGAGATGTAGCACTTCTCATGCTTTTTCCAACGATTCAAAGTTTTTCATAGGTGAAAAAAAAACATCTAATTTGCGACAATCAGAACAATTCGAAAAAAATATGCGATTTCTTCGTTTACAAACTTATGATCAGGTATAAAATCCAAAAGTAAATTTTTTCTCAGGTCTACAATTTTTTCAACACAGGTGAAAATTTTTTAGACCGGATAAAAAAATTGGAGGGAAAAATTTCAGAATTGAGAAACAGTTTTATTCGAAATAAAAAATTTTACACCTGAGAAAAAAATTGGAGGAAGAAATTTCAGAGTTGAGAAAAAATTTTATGGTGGAAAACTATTTGAAAATGATACGAACTTTGAAAAAAGACGAACCGAGTACCTGACTACCTCAATTTTTCTACATAAAATTTTCGGGCCTGGAGGGAACAAAAAAATATCGTCTTTTAAAAGCATTTTCAAGGAATTAACAAAAAAAACACTCGAAAATCGAAGGTAGTCAGGTATTTTGTCGCTATCAAAACTGAAAAATTATAATTTAAAAACAAGTTTTCTTCAATAATGATTTTTTTTCGAAAATTGATATGTTTCCACGGATGCTCCGCGCCTGATAAAAATAGAACTTAGTTGATAAGAATTATTCTTCAAATCTCTCGTACTTCATTTAGAAACGATGAAAACTCACACGAACTAATTCTCAACAACCCAGAAACGATGAAAAATGCTACATTCACGGACGAGGCGGATTTTAAGTTCATTATTCACGGGTACACTCAATCAAAAGATACTCCAATGATGGCTAAATTACGAGAGGGTAAAATTCCACTCAGATTACTTTTTTCATGCTACATTGTAATCTCAATAAAAATACTCAAGCACACAACCCAATCACAGAATATTTCAAAAACGAAGAATGGAATATAATCTACATAGATTATAAGCCTTTAGCCTATGAGGGATGTTATTACGGTAGTGCAGTTCCCAGTGCACCGAAAATAGGCGAATGTGCCGCTTCCCTATTGAAACAACTATTTCACGAAAGACCTGAAGTCACCATCGACCAATTTCATTTCATTGGGTTTAGCTTAGGAGCTCAAATTTGTGCTCAAATTTCAAAATATCTTCAGCCATTGAAAATACCTCGTATTACGGGTGAGATTATATAATAGGCACCCCTCTCCTTCCAATCAAAAGTAAAAATATTAAATTTTTGATTTATTTTTCATCATAGGATGCGATCCAGCTTTTCCTGGGTTCTTTGGAGGTACACATACGTCGATTAATATACTAAATAGGCAACACGCAGACTTCGTCGATGTAATTCATACCAATATGGGAGTATCGGGAGTTTATTTGTCTGATGCACATTACGATATCTATGCTGATGACGGCACCATGCAGCCAGGATGTCACAAAAGTACTTTTTTCTTAAAATTTTATTCAACAAAAAATCGATTACTGAATTGCCATCAATTCCAATAGATCCTGTTTGTTCTCATGCTCGAGCACTTCAAATCTTCACCGAATCGATAAACTCATCTGTTCAATTTATCGCCGTGAAATGCGTATCATATTATTTTTGGTTCAGTGTCAGAACATGCCATACTGATATTGGAACGCGAATAATAGTAGGAGAACATTGCTCGCCACCGGACACTAAAGAGTAAGAAATTTAGAAAATAAAATTCATTATAATTTTCGAAAAAGGTTATCAATTTTGGAAATATTGTTCAAGGGAAATTGGAATCTATCAATTTAGCACAAATAGTCAATCTCCTTTGGCACTCGGGCCTCCATCAAGCTGGATATGGGCAGGTTGAAAAAATAAAGTTTTACTTCGGTACTGCGAATCATGTTCACGAAACCAGTGTTTTTCAATGAATGAAACTCAAACCGGCAACTATTCGAGTAGTTTTGTAATGAAGGGTATTCTAATGGTGACGTTGAAGGCGTTTGCATTTGGTAATATTTCAATTATTTGTTGTGAAAAATGGCAAACTGCAATCGCGAATATATTTTAAGGAATAATACATTCTGAATTTTAAGACATTAAATTATGAGTAGATGATTTTCACATGTAGTTTGATCGTTTCAACAATTTCTTCCCAGTTTACCCGTGGATCGTTTCCAAAATATTTTTAATCACACAGCTGTACTAATGTACATCTGTATTTTTTCAATTAGCAAACAGTTGATGCCATAATGAATTAGTTGGGCCGATGTACTCAACGCACTCAAAAAATACAGACCGAAATTTACAAAACACGTACATAACATTGAAAGTCGATTACCTCTTTTTTTTTTCAAAAAAAAAACAACAAATATTTCATTGATATGAAAACTAGGTTTAATTCAGATCAGTTAAAACTTCAACTTTTGATACAACTTCGACAAAAGTTTGGTATTTTTAATGAAACCCCAATCAAGAATAAAAGAGTATTTAACAACAGATATTAGCAAAGAACCACCACCCAGCAATTTTTAAAATTAGTCAGCTTGTCCAAACGTAAAAGCGAAAACAACTTACTTTTATTTATTTTTTGTGTAATAGCTAACAGCCATTATTTGGGGATGAAATTACTTTTTTAGGTTTTATTCTTGAATTTTTGATCAAACTCACAAAATTTTTCAAGAGCATCTCAGCAAAAAAATTATACCGTTTTGCTCGAAGTCTCAAAATTCACATTCCACTGATTTTCCAAGTCTTGAGTGTAATAAAATAGATAGGTATCTAAGTTTCTCATTAAAGCAAGGTACCTAGTTGGAACTCTCCCAGAAAATTTGCTGCCCCTCTCTACCATGCGGGATTTAAATTGAAATTTTGTGACAATCGTGTAATTCGAAATGCAGTTGGTAGCATTTACCATTGATAAATTTCATCAAAAATTATTGTAAGAGAGCAACAAAAATTTTGGGTAAATTTTGAGGTGTCTTGAGAGAAATTTTATTGAAATAAAAACATTTTCAAATTCGCGATCTGCAACTTTTCAACCTTCTTGTAGAGAGCAAAAAGTGGTGTTCAATTTTGAGATCAATAATTCAGGAAGGTGCTGAAACTCAATTGGTACCTTTTAAAGGAAATAACCGAGGTTTCCAGCAGGCAGTATTACCTCAAAATGATGAAAACTCGCATTTTTTTCGAAAATAATTTCACTTTGAAGTCTCTTACAAGGGAGGCATCCCAACTCAAAGTGAAATTTCGAGCCCAAACAAAAAAAAATCGAAAGCACATCATAACATTACCCCGTATCCGAAATTTCAGGTGCTGAAGTTCATTTCTCGATTTTTGGCGAATTTTTGAAATTTCAAAATTACCTCCGTCCTGCGAAATATAAAAATTTGATCTAATGAACGAAAAAAACTGAAATTTGGTATATACCCTATTTCCGACCTCCCAAATCGATTGGAAGCGGTTTCAAGACGTTTCGGAGCCACCAGAAAATTTTAGAATTGTCCAGTGTTGGAGAAAAGCCCATAAAAATGGCCCATATATGCACTTCAGCACTTATAATCGCGGATTATCCATATTGGTGATCTATTTGATCGATTAAAACACAATTTTCCAAAATTCGTAACTTTGAGTTCAAATTTGCATTTTTGGACAAGAAATTTTCCTGAAAAAATTTAAAAATTCGCCTAATCCGCATACATCGAGGTAAAAAGTTGAAACTTGGAAGATATCCTATTTTCGACCTCCCGAATCGAATGGAAGCAGTTTTGAGACGTTTCGGAACCATCAGAAAATTTTGAAATTTTCCAGTGCTGGAGAAAGCCCATAAAAATGGCCCATATGCACTTCAGCACCTATAATTGCGGATTATCCATATTGATGACCTATTTGATCTATTAAAACAGAATTTTTTAAAATTCGCAACTTTGAGTTCAAATTTATATTTTTTCGGCAGAAAATTAATTTTTTTCCAGTAAAATTGTCAGCCAAAAAATATAAATTTGAACTCAAAGTTGCGAATTTCGAAAAATTCCACTTTATTTGATCAAATAGGTTACCAGTATTGGTTACCCGCGGTTAAAGGTGCTGATGTTCATATGGACCATTTTTGTGGGCTTTTCTCCAGCGTTGGAAAATTTCAAAATTTTCTGGTGCCTCCGAAACATCTTGAAACCGCTTCCAATCGATTCGGGAGGTCAAAAATAGGGTATATACCAAATTTCAGCTATTTTCGTTCATTAGATCAAATTTTTATACTTCGCAGGACGGAGGTAATTTTGAAATTTCAAAAATTCGCCAAAATTCGAGAAATGAACTTCAGCATCTGAAATTTTGGATACGGGGTACTATTATAATGTACTTCCGTTTTTTTTTGTTTGGACTCAAAATTTTACTTTGAGTTGGGATACCTTCCTTGTTAGTATAGTTTCCCATAGAGATTTTTGGAGACCGGAAATTTTTTAAACCCAAAATTTCAAATCCACTTGGAGACGTGTGAATTTGGGAATTACTAAATCTGTTAAATTCCACAAACATTTGAAACGAACTGAAAAAATTTTTCAACGACGTAATCATGAATTTTGGGCCATTAATTCCATTATTCGATCGGATAGATGGAATTGTAATGATTTTTAAATTCATTACTCATAAATGAGATAGATATTGAAGTTCAATTCGCATTAAAATTTGATAATCTCGTTCACATGCACGTAAACGTCTGGGTAAATCTGTAAAATTACATTTTTTTGAATAAAAATTTCAACTTTTGAAACCCATGTCCTCAACAGAGGTCGTGAAACACCGCTCACATGCGAATTATCAATTAATACAAAAATTTTCCAATGAACATAAAACAAATAAAAGCGCAGCAGTAAAATACAATTCATTCTACTCTTCAATCACCGCAATAAAAAAACAAATCTGTGTTCTTGCTTATAAATGCAATACTATTTGAAAAAAATAGTCGTCGATGTTACAATCAGAAAAATCCTTCAAGTACCTACACCTGATTTAGTCGGTGAAATTTTGTTTTCACGAAGATCTGATTTTATAACACGAAGAAAATCAAAAATTTACTGAAGAATGATCAATTATCTTAAGGGAATTATACTATCAATTTTAGTAAGTAAAAACAAAATATTATTTCATTTCAAAATAAATGTAATTTCACGATTTTTTTGTACTCACAGATTGTCAAAACAGTTAAATGTGATTGCCCACGTCCTCTTGAAAACTGTTCTCGAGATAATATTAAATTTTTCCTATACACACGGTAATATCTTTAAAATGATTTCTTGCTTTTAAAGGTTTATATTTTTTGTGCACCAATTTAAGAAAATTTCATTTATTACAATCAGAGTTGATGAGCCACCACAAGAGTTACTTCTAGATGATCCAAAATCCGTCAGGAATGCTAAATTCGTAGAAAATGCGGATTTTAAGCTATTAATACACGGATATACACAATGGAAAAATTCTCCCGATTGGTTGACTGTTCGAGAAGGTATCAATGCGTCGATTTTTCAATACATCCAATTCAATTTTTCAAACAAAAATTCATCAACTACTAAACTACTCATTCGTGTAAAAATTTATTCGCAGAATATTTCAAGCAAAAACCATGGAACCTGTTGGTCGTAGATTATTACCCAGTGGCGAGATGGGGATGTTATTTCGATACCTTAAAACCCAGCGTAGTAAAAATAGGAGAATGTATCGCTAACTTTCTTCGACTATTGTTTCAAGAAAAGCCTAAAATAACCATAGACCGATTCCACTTCGTTGGTTTCAGCATGGGAAGTCAAATCTGTGCCCAAGTTTCTAATTGTCTAAAATCTACTAGTACGATCATTCCTCGTATTACTGGTAAACATAAAAATTGACAATATCCAATAGCATTAATCAAATACCCATTCAATTGATAAAAAAATATTCCTAAAGGTTGCGATCCAGCTTATCCTGGTTTTACCAAGCTCGAAAAGAAGGAAAAAAGTATATTGAACCGAGAGCATGCAAAATTTGTAGACGTTATTCATTCAAATATGGGAAATTTAGGAGTGATTTTTTCACATGCCCATTATGACATTTATGCAAATAAAGGCCACGTTCAGCCTGGTTGTAAATTCTCAGGTAAGAAAATTTTAAATTAAAAATAAAATAACATAAAATTTGATAATAATTATACAAAGAAAAAACAACAATAAAAAAGTAAAATTGTTTCAGATCCTTCATGCTCTCATAACAAAGCATTAAAAGTTTTCGGCGAATCTATCAATTCGTCGGTTAAATTCATAGCAGAAAAATGTGATTCGAAAGATGATTGGCTAAATCATAAAAAATGCATGGGTGACCATCATTTAAAAATAGAAGTTGGTGAACACTGCAAACCACCTCAATGTGATGCGTAAGTTTGTTGAGTGTAATGCATAAATTTTATTAACATACTCTTTCAATTATACATCAGTGAAAATTACCGAAAATCACTGAGAAACAGTCAGAATTGCAGCACAGGAGAAAATCAGTAAAAAATTTTTCACTGAAGACAAATCAGTGAAAGAAAATCACTGGAAATCAGTGAAAATTCACTGAAAATTCAGTGATATTTATGAAATTCACTGAAAAATCTGTGAAATTCTTTGAATAATCAGTGAAAAATCACTGAAAATCAGTGAATTTCACTGATTTTTCCTATGCGGCAATTCTAACTGTTTATCAGTGATTTTTCACTGATTCGAAATCAGAAAGTAGTAATATATCTACTATTCATTAAAGAAATTAAAATTTGAAGTAAGTGTAGTATTTAGTTATGCAATTAACGTAGGTACCTAAAACTTCTTTTCTTTTTTTCCAGTGAAATAGGAATTTATCGGTTTCATACAAATCCAAGCAAACCGTTCGCAATACCACCCATTCCACCTGCACCGCCAACACCCTAAAATAATATCATCTTGATAATTTATACGTATAATTAGGTACCATGATTTCAACATTTAAAATAATTTCACCAATATATTCTCATTATAAAATACTTTCCAAAGAGCACTCTTCGATGCAATGATCCACATTATTTTAAAAAATATCACTTCAAAAATGAAAAAATAAAAATCAACAATTCTTTTTAAAAAATGGCAATTTGTCTTCAGTAAATTTGTAACCGTACTTTTTGATACAGAATTTCATGTTGAACATTTTGACTTTTTTTCCTTTTTTCAATTAGGCTCCGAGATATTGTCTATCTTAGTAGTGTAAACCTTTCGGTTTAAAACACATTTTCGATAGGTTTTTTAGTTTTTGAGAACCTTCAATCAAGTAATTATACAACACATACTGAATATATGTACCTATATATTTGTCTGCCTTCTGATCTGAAGACGTAAAATTGTTTTCATGAGGAAAATTTTCGAACTAAATTTTTCTTAAAATTTTAAATAATTTATATTTTACGATCCGGATAAATGGGAAATTTTTGTTTTCACATCGTATCGCAAGGTAGGTAGTAGGTAGCCTAGGTACATCATGTAGAAAAACAAGTTGTGATGGTTATTGTGAGAAGCAAACAAGGAAACGTTCATCAGGCCAAGTATGTAAATTGAAATATCACGTAACCGAGAGTACAATAACTAATTCAATTTTTGTCAACTAGATACACTGGAGAGATTTCCCCCATTACATATTATCATAAATGTCCTTGAAAAAACAAAAAATTTGTTCTTTTCAATGATTAAAATCATACTTCTCCATCTAAATTATGTAGGTAAAAAAAACTACATCAAGGTGTCTATTTAAATTCATAAATTGAATTTCCCTACTTTTTGAAAATTAAAATTTTTTTACTTTCCTTGACCCGCTCACCCAGCGATGGAAAACTGGAACTGGAACTAGAACTGGAAATTGAAAAAAACTGAAACTAAAATTGAAAAACTGGAACTGGAACTAGAACTGAAATGATGAGAACTGAAAATTGAAAACTAGAACTAGAACTAAAATGAATTTCAGTTTCATACCAGTTCCAGCAGTTGCAATTTTGAATTTTTATATGTAAAAAATATGACTTTAAAAAGTCAAAATTTTAATGTTCAAATTTTATCAAACTACATTCACTTAAAAATTTTTTACTAAAAACCCCCAAACCTTGAGAATTTACGTCGAAAGGTGAATAAAGAAGAATTGTGTTGTAAACTCGAAAATTTCATCCAATTAAAGACGCCCTCACATACATTAAGGGTAAGGGTACCGAATATGGACTGGTTCCCTAATATGGACCACCCTCTCCTCCGTTTATGATGCAATCTGGCGGAAAAAATTGTATCTTGTTCATTTTTCACAGAGAAACACAATGAGACCAAAATCGCAGCCCAAAAGCGAAAATTCGCGGAGTTACAGCCAAAAAAAGATTTTGCCCTATAGTAAAATTTTTTCAATCAACATTTCGATTGAAAATGTGACAACTTTAAATAATGTAATTCAATGTGGTTTTAATTTTAATTTGTAGTCCGGAGTTGTAAGTTTCAGTTGTGATAATTGGTTTTAGATTGCGTTTACAGCAAGTTAAGTTACAATTTTTCAAAAAAAAAATTATGAGGTGTCCAAATATGGACCACCTGAGAATTTGACTAGAATCTTCAGATGACGACAGTAATTTTGAAAGGGAATTGGAAGTTGACAAAAATAAATACGATGATGGTGATGCTCTGAGTGAAGACAATCCCGAGTGCCCGTTCTGTGGCTGTTGGACAGATTTGGATTCGATGCTGTGAGTGCTACACATAGTCTCACAAAGTGTGTGACGCCGCCGTCAATGATTGCATCGATAAGAAGACGTATACATGCTGCTATTGTCTTAATTAATGTTCTACTTTACTTGATTTTATTTGACTCGATTAAACAATTTTTTAAACGATTTTTTACCCATTATTTTCGTTTTTTACGACTGGTCCATATTAGGGACCCAAAATTTTGATTTCTTGTTTTTGACTGTTTTGGGAAACCCTGTTTTTGGTCAACTTAGACTTAATGGTGGGGGGTGAAATTTTGGGGAATTAAAGTAGATAGATGTGGCTACATTTTAAGCCATTTACCTCATTCCTACCTCACCCCTAGCGCCATAGGCACTGCAAAACAAAAATGCGGTCCATATTAGGGACCCTTACCCTTAGGTATTCAAATTTTTTTCTGAAAAATTCAGGGGTTGGTCACAACATTTTCAAAAAATATTTCTAATGACTTTTTTCTAGAATTCTTTTGTTTTGAGCTCGAAAAGAGGAAAAATTGTACTTTGAATCAAAAAGGAAAAACAATAAAGTTCAAATTTAACAGAAAATTTTGCATTTTTTTGTCCCTCAAAATTTAGAAAACTGAAATTTTGGAACTGAAACTGAAACTAAAAAATTTTGAGAACTGAAACTGGAACTGGAACTGGAACTAATATCATTTCAGTTTTCCATCACTGTTCTCACGACCCTCTCCCTCCAAAAAAAACACCAGAAAATCATTCTGTCATTACGCAAAAGAAATTTTTCATCAATTTCATCACTATAATAGAGGCTTTTGAAAAATCAAATTGTATTGACTCATCAGTTCTAAATTTTCAGTAAAGTGATGGCTACAAATCGAAAAACTGATTTTCAGAAACAACATAATTTATGTATTTTTCAACGCTTTACTTCCATTTTGGATACCATGCTGAATTGCTGAGCTATCTTTACTGGGTATTTTTTTTTTTTTTTGAATTGTTAAGATATCTTGCTTTTTTTACTCAAGTTTACACAAATTTCCCATTTTTTCGATAGGTATTTTTCATTCCATAATTCCTCAAGTTTTTGCAAATTTTTGGGCAAAACTCTCCTCATCGCAAAATTTTCTTTACTTTGTTGATCTGTTGAAAACCTTGTAATAGTAAACAAATTTATCAAACAATTGATGACAATTTTTTTTTTCGTGAAGTATTGTATTGTTTATTATGGTGATGAAAATCACAATTGCGATATACTGTACGTTTAAGTATCGTCGATTAAACATTTATATTATAAGGTATATTTTTTAATATTTTCATTGACTTTCGAACAGGAAAATTTCAGGTAGGAATTGTATGTCAAGTTGAAACGAGCAGCCCTTTTTATAAATTTATATTATACTTCATTGAAAAAATGTTCTCGCCGGGTTGTAAAATTTGTTTACATAATAGGATATGTTTTCGCGTAATTCTGCTAAAAAAAGGTTTAGGTACGAACATATTTGCTCAGGTGAAAACGAAATACCTGAGAGTATAGAATTCAAAAGGTAATGCGAAAAATAAATAGTTCTGGCTCCATTACACGTTGGCGTAATGTACAATACCTACACATTGTGGAAATGATTGTTTTATTCAGGATTTTTCTACTTGTATCATTGGTGAGCATGAATTTGAAAAAATTGAAAAATTTTGAAACACGTAAGTTGAAGCATACTTACGCATAATTTGTTGTTATAGATTTTAAACTCAGATTTACAAAAATGCTTGACACCATTGAAAGATTGTTCCAGAGATAAAGTATCATTTTTCTTATACACAACGTACGTAAGCAGGACCTAAGCTTGGAAAGAAAATCAATAGATAGGTATTCTTATCTAATTTGTTTGTAGAGCGAATGAACAACCTCAAGAACTCATTATCAGCGACCCAGCTACCTTGAAAAATGCAATTTTCAATAAAAACGCAAATTTCAAATTTATAGTTCACGGTTATACTCAATCAAAAGATACTCCAATGATGGTAAAATTACGCGAAGGTAAGAAATCACCAACAAAAGTATTTTATTTAAAAAAAAACTCGATAATTTGACTATTTGACCCTTGAAATTTTCAGAATATTTTAAAACCAACACGTGGAATATAATTTACATCGATTATCAACCGTTGGTCATCGAAGGTTGCTATTTAAGTACGGCTACGCCTAGTGCTCCACAAATAGGTCAATGTGCAGCCACTCTGCTCAAAATTCTGTTCAATCAAAGGCCAGACATCACCATTGATAAATTTCATTTCATAGGGTTCAGTTTAGGAGCTCAAATCTGTGCTCAAATTTCAAACAGCTTTCAACCCATGAAAATACCTCGTATAACAGGTACCTAAATAAACTAGACAAAAATACGTACGAAATCCAGTTCCTCATAAGCTCACTAGTAACAGTAATGAAAATATATTTTCTACTTTCAACCATGGAAATGAAAATTGAACGAATTATCATTTTTATGACTTTTGGGCCTAGCTTTAAAATTGAAGAAGGTTCGAAAAAAATGTTTAAAAAAACTAAATTCCCACTTTTTTCAAAGGATGTGATCCGGCTTTTCCAGGATTCTTTGGAGGCACACAAGACTCCATTAATATTCTGAACAAACAACATGCAAATTTTGTCGACGTCATTCACACCAACATGGGTATATCAGGAGTCTATCTGTCCGACGCACATTACGATATTTACGCCGATGATGGTACTTTTCAACCTGGTTGTTTCAAAGGTGATTTATTTTAAAATTTTTAAACATCACCACAAACGAAACCTTATCTTATTCATCAATCACTTCCACCAGATCCTGTGTGCTCTCATGCTCGAGCTCTGCAAATATTTACCGAATCCATCAATTCGTCAGTGAAATTTATCGCGGGGAAATGCGACTCGTATTATATATGGTTTACTACGCGATCCTGCGAAGGTGATCATTTACTAAAAATACAAGTGGGAGAACATTGCTCGCCGCCGAAAAACGTCGAGTATAAAACATGATTTACATAAGTCGAAGATATTTTTTCGTATTAACTAATTTTGAACCATATGAACGATTTGTCGTAGTGAAATGGGACTGTATCAATTCAATACACATGACAGACCACCATTTGCGTTGGGATTTTCATAATTCAGAATGAAGATGATAAAATACTTTTTTAATGAAACAAAAAATTGTTTTCTGATAGGTAATCCAGCTCAAAGAAATTCAAGTTGAAAGAAAATTGAATAAACATTTCGTTGAAACATCGCAATGATTGATTGATAACACGAAAATTAAACCTTGATATAGACGATGCATTGGAATGGATCGAAAAAAAACCATACCCTGGATTTTCACAAAAATTGATGAGGTATTAGGGGTGACAAAAGCGTGTTTTTTTCGACACTTTTGGATAATGTTACCCTGCTGATAACCTTGGTTTCCCCTCCATAAGGACGGTGATTGGGGGACATGGGGGGTCAAGCCTCAACCTTTTTTTAAACTCTAAAAATAAAATCGCAGGTAACGCGTAAGTTTCATTGATCATGATTTTGGTCTGTACCAAATACTTCAGATAATTTTATGAACGTGAGGTATCAAGAGTGATAGCGGCGAATTTGCCGAGTTCACGTTCATAAAATTATCTGAAGTATTTGGTACAGACCAAAATCATGATCAATGAAACTTACGCGTTACCTGCGATTTTATTTTTAGAGTTTAAAAAAAGGTTACCTTTTTGCCTTTCGGTGCCAAAGCTTCGGTTCCTTAATTATAATATTCGTTACCGGATGCGTTGTACCAACTGTTTTCGTATAATTATGAACTAATCGCTCGTTAATATTGTTATTGGATTTTGGATTACATTATTATATTGAAAGAGATCAGAGATGCGCGGCGTTATTTATTTACAAATTTGGTGATAAGCTAATAATGGGCGGAGCGAAACAGCCAATCAGAAGGCTGTATTTTGCGTAGTGCACATTTTCGGTTAGGCATTACAAATATGCCAAATGTTGAATTAGCCTCCCAAATTACTTTCATGCATAATGTTTCACTCAAAAAAAGTTCGCAAATAGGTACATAATAATGGGTGCCATTTAACTGCACGACAGAAATAATGGTTTGCACGACAGAAAAAATGGAAATAACGACGACATTATATATCAAGCGACGAAACAAATTAATCCACGTAAAAAAAAAAGAATAAACGACAGTAAATAAAACGCACGTCAAAAAAATGTATTTGGGCGACAAAACAAAATAATCAACGGGAAAATAAATGAAAACACAGAAAAAAAATTATCAAACGACAACTTGTGAACGACAATTAAAATCAAAGGAACGACAAAGTACAATTGAAAAAATTAAAAGTTTGAGCGACAAATAAAAAAAAATTAAAATTTTAAGCGAAAATTACTATATCCTACTGCACCAACAACGCCTTTCTGGCTTTTGATGGGCGTCCGCGCTTCCTTTTATATAAAAAAATCTCTCCTTAACACAATAATAATAAAAAAAAAACAACAGATAGAAAATTGGTCGAATAGTTTTGAAGAAAATGGGACAAAAACATGAAAAACCATCTTAACAAGAAAGAGCTTTTAAAAGAAAAAATATCAATTTCCAAAAAAAGTTGAACTTTTTAAGTCTGAAGAACACCTTTTCATTATTGTTTTCAAATTTTTCATAAATTCATAGATTTAGAAAACATGGAAACTTCATTTTTGGGCAATCTCCAATTTTTCTGTACTGAATAGTGAGTGAAAATTTGAAATTTAAATATCGTTACAAAAAATAAAAAAATGAATGCTCAGAGTTGTATAGAATTGGGGGCCAAAATTAAGGCAGTATTTAATAAAATTCAATTTCATACTGTCGTGCAATGATTTATTTCTTATCTCAAAAATTGTCGTTCATTCATATTATTTTGTCGTTCATACTTTGTCGTGCAAATCTTACTTTCTGTGTCGTGCATTCCCATTACTCTGTCGTGATTCGATTTTCCCATTTTCGTCGTGCAAACCCTTTCTTTTGTCGTGCAGTTTTATATTCCCCCATAATAATTGTCAAGGAGTAAACTATCAATACATTTATGTGACCAAACTACCAATATGGTTTCTTTGATAACAAAATAATTTAATTTTCTCAAAAAGTCGACAAATGTAAGCTAAATCGTCAAATTTGTTCAAAAGTCGAAAAATTTTCCACAAAAAGTTGGAAAATTTCGTTCTAAAAAGGAGAATTTTCACAAGAAGTCTGCGGATCTTGTAGTACACCGGCTGAATAGGTAAATTTCGTTGTAAATAGACAAATTTACGAAAACGCGTTGACGAGGCCAATTGTGACAAAACGGCTGGATGGATCGTTGCAAGGGCAACAGATTCGGATTCTACGTTCTTTCTACCTACTTCTAGAAGACCTCTTTCCCATCCTTTTAGTGTTTGTGTAAGGGGTTTTATAAGTGGCTTGTTGTGGTCACGAGACCACGAATAAACGAAAGTTTGTAACTTTGAACTTTATTTACACAAATATAACATAACTTTTAACTTAACGGTCTTAGTTCAACCGAATACGAGCGACGTCAGTGAGTTCAAGCTCACAGTCATGAGTCACATCGGCCCAGACGATCCTTTTTGGCTTTCGACTCGTGCAATGCGCGACACTCCCGGAGGAAGAAAAGTGTACATCTATCCAGTACACTATGATCTAGTATCTATGCAAATGAACGGGACTGATAAGAGATAATAAAAAAAAATGAACATAAAATGAAAAGTAAATAGTAAATGAAAGTAAATGAAATTAACGCTAATTAAACTAATCGTATATCTCTTCCACAGTTATTTCGGGCTGGTCCCATTCATCTTCATGTTCGTTTTCTGTAGGCTGAGTTGCAGTGGATACTTGAGCACCAGTATCAATTATATCCGATAATTCTAAGGGATATACTTCATTTAATGGGCGAATAAGAATGCCATGAGAGGTTTGTAAAGATATCGATCGAATTTGCCCATCTGCACTTGGATGAAGTCGGACAACTTTCCCCAGCTTCCATTTGTTACGCTTGATGTTTGTTTCCGATATTAGAACGACTTCATTCAATTTAGGCAGTTGGAGTGATGGTTTTTTGCTGAACTTATTATTGGGCGAAAATCCTTTTTCTCGTAGGTGTTGCAAGTAAGTCGTTCGCCAGCTTGCCCAAAAACGATTGCCAATTTCTTGACTGTATTTAGCAAGAGCTACGATTTCGCTGGCCACTGTAGTTGTTGTTGTTATGGCTGCAATGTCCACTTCCTTGAAATAAGTCTTCAGGAAATGGTTCGGCGTTAAGGTGTCGAATTCCGACTCACTTGAGACGTAGGTCAATGGTCTGTTGTTCAACATTGCAGCGATTTCTGCTAATGCTGTACGTATAAGAGTATCTGTTAACGTTATGTTGTGAAACGTACGGAGTAATGCATTTTTTGTTAATCCAACCAGTCGCTCGTACGCCCCTCCCATCCACGGTGAGTGCTCCGGTGTATTTTTCCACTTCCAATCATGAGTGTAGATGTTTTCGAAGGCGGCTTGTAAAGCTTTGAATTGTGGCGCGTTGTCAGATACAATGAGGGAGGGCGTAGAGCGACGTGCAATTACTCGGCGAAATGCAAGGAAGATTTCTTCCGTTGACATGTTGTCCAAAAGTTCGAGATCAATTGCCCTAATCACCAGGTCCGTGAGTAATAAGACGTAACGTTTTTCTCCGTGTGACCATAGTGGTCCAAATGTATCAATTCCAACATTTTGAAATGGTGAAACATGTTCCTCTAAACGAAATGCAGGGAGATCCGAGTGTTGAGGTTGCTGATACGGACGTGAGGTATATCGTTTACATTTTGGACATTTCTGAATAATATGGTATAACGAACGGCGACCAGCTGGTATCCAATATTTTCGGCGAAGTATGTGTAGAACGTAATTAACACCAGCGTGAAAATTGCTAGTATGGTAAAATTGAATTAATAATACCACGAATTGTGAGCTGGCTGTTATCGGTAGTAAAATAGGATTACGTTCGTTGGGTGATAACGGGGCGAATGCAAATCGACCAGCGCAACGTATTATTTCCTTTGAATCTAGGTACAGATTCAATTTTAAGATGAGAGGATGTTTTTTACCGGTACGTAGTGCTTCGATTACATCGTAGTAATGATTTTGTTGTTCTTGTTTGATCCACAGAAACTGTGCTGAGGCGAGCGTGGGCGATACAGGAATCAGTTGATGTTCTTTCACGAATTTGAAGCCGACTAAGAATTTCATTATGTTTTGAGTGATGCGAAGTAATTTTAAGTAGCTGTTGAATCGATTTGGATCTATTTCGAACGGATATTTCGGAGTGGTGATAACAGCTACCATTGTTTCAGGCTTTAAAGATGGTTCCTGAGGTATATCCATCTCTAACGATGTTGCAGGAATGATCGGCGGCCAATTTTCTTCAGATTTCTGTAACCAAAGAGGTCCGCCAAACCAGTTGGCTGCTTTGAGCTGCTGTACTGAACTACCGCGTGATGGTAGGTCCGCCGAATTCTCTTTGGAGCAAACATACCGTTTCTCTAAGTGAGGTACGTTTCTCATGTAATTAATACGTTGTTGAATAAAAACAGGTAATATTTTATCAGTGCTGAGCCAATTCAAGACACATTTCGAATCGCACCAAAGTACCTGCCTTTCAAAAGTGATTTTTAGTGCATCGCGAACATATTCCAACGTTTTAACTCCGAGTAGTGCGGCAATTAGTTCCAGTTTAGGCACGTTTGAAATTTTTGCCGACTTCGTTTTTGAAAATATCAGGTGTGTTGAAATTTCATTATGATAATTGCGCCGTAAATAAACGACACATGCACACGCTTTCACCGATGCGTCTGTGAAAACATGTAAACTATAGCGTGCCGAATCGTTAATGTCACACTGGAACCGTGGTAATAATTCGGCGGCGGCGAGTTGAAGTTGGGTGCTAATTTCCTGCCATTTTTCGCGCTGATTTTCGGCGATTTCATCATCCCAGCCGTATTGCATGTGTAGATCGCGTATGAAAATTTTTGCGTTTATAAGGATAGGCGACCACCATCCACATGGATCGTAGAATTGTGCTGTATTACTTAATACTGATCGTAATGTAATAATATCCGATGTTGTAATTGGTTTCAGGTGGATATTATCCGTGTATTGATTCCAGATAATGCCGAGAACAGAAATGGCGGGCGAGGTATCTGGTTGCAAGAAGTGTGCTCGAAGTTCGTTATCGTTTGTAGCCCATTTACGTAAGTTCATGGAACAATCGTTGAAAGCTTCAACCGCGAATTGATAGAACGCCAGTGCAGCAAGGAGAGTGAGAAATCCGGTGATAATGTTATCCGCGTATATGTCTCGTATGATTTGCAGCGCCAACTTGTTTTTGTATTTTTGTAGGTGATACCTGATTGTTGCATTGAGGAGAAATGGACTGGCAATGATACCAAATACGACTCGCATGAATCGAAGAATGCGAAGATTTTTTCTGATGCTGGTTTCTTGAAATCCCAGAGCCATAGAAATTTGACAAAGTTCCTGTCAAAGGGATGAATTCCAAGCGCGTGAAACGCCTTTTCAAGGTCACTGACTACGGCGACTTTGTTTAATCGGAAGCGGATAATTATTTCACCATTTTTCGATAATAAGTTAATACCTTTGTAAATAGCGTCGTTGATACTGTTTTTATTTTTTGTTTTGGCCGAACCATCTAGCACCATTCTAGCTGAAGTTGATTTTTCCGGAGTTATGATTAAATGGTGAGGTAAATAATAACTAACTGCGTTATCAGTTGGCGGTACTTCTTCTACGATGCCGGCGTTGATTTGGGTTTCGAGAATAGAATTATATTCTTGAAATGTTTTCTCAGTTAGTTTACGTTGCTGAGTTTTAAGACGTCCGATCACTAGCCCGAAGTTATCTGGTAAATCAGGTGGGTATTGGCGCCATGGCCAGCGAATTTCATACCTCCCATCTTTGAAGGCGATGTTTTCGTAAAATTGCTGAAGGGCTCTTTCCTCTTCTTCTATTTCAGAAATGGGCATTTCCTTTATGCCTAGTGCTTCGAGATCACATATCTCTTTAACTGCATGGGCGGGAGACATTTGGAAAAAAGTCGCCTTGTTTGAAGTGACGCTAGCTTGACGGCCGACCAATAACCAACCAAATTTAGTTGCGTAGAGGTATAAGCCCTCCGTTACAGTAATCTTTTCTTCTAGGATGTCATAGAAATAATCACTGCCTAGCAACATTTCGATCGGCTCTGTCTCTGCTGGACGAATGAACCGCTTATCGGCGTGGTGTGGGTATAATTCTTTGAATGCGTCATAATTAAATAGATGGACGTTCTGCGGCAGACTTTTTGTGGTATCGGCGACCACGTTGACGTGAAAATCATCGTTGTTTGTTAAAGTGAATGAAGTCGATGCCGTATGTAAGTTGATGGGCTGGCTCTTTAGGAAAACAGATACGGGTACGGTTCTAAAACTAGACAATTTTAGACCAATGCGACGAGCTGCATTCTCTGTGATATAACTTTCGTTACTTCCGTTGTCAAATAATGCGCGAATTTGATATTTTCTTTTTGTGTCTGGATTCTGTACAGTAAGGAGTGCTGTAACATGAGCTCCTTGATGCGTACGAACGAAGTAAGTTTCTTTTGAGCTGTCGGACGATGCGGCAGTGGTGCCTAATTCGGAGTTCGTACTTGTATTGGCTTCTGTTTGGCCTACTGGTTTCTTAGGTTGCGGCTCTGCTGTTGGCGTCATTTGGCCAAATTGCTGAGGGCATAAAGAGGCATGATGTCGATTTACTTGCCTACAGTAACGACAGCTTACAGTTTTCGGACATTTCTCGCGGATATGGTATTTATTCAAGCACAGATAACATCTGTCTTTGACGAGAGGTCGACGAGCGGCTAAAGTTGTGTGAGTAGAACAATCGGCCGAATAGTGACGCTTAGCACAGAAAGCACATGTAGGTATGTAGTTTGATTCGATGGGTTTGTTTTCACCCATAGGTTTGTTTTCAAGTTTTTTGGCCGGACCTTTTGCCACAACCAATGATGCGGTAACGGAATGAGTAGGTTGTTGCAACGCCGGTGATGTCGGATTTGTTTTAGTCATAGATGCTGCTTCCAACGATGTTCTAAGGTGCACGTGTTTCAAGATCTCACTTTGGAACTCTTTTATTGTTACCTTTGTGTTGAAACAGATTCTCTCTACAATTCGCAGCGGATACCGGAAATAAACACGGTCCCGAAGAGGGGGGAACTTTTCGATGTTATGCCCATGTGATTCCAACGCTGATAACAAACCTTCAACTTCGTAATATGTGCTTTTAATGCTAGCCGTATTGTCTTTTGCTGTAGGTAAGGTTTCTAACTTGCGATATAGAGCGTTTATGACTTCATCTTCGTTGTCATATTCAGTTTTGAGATGGCCTATGGCGCGATCGTAGTTGTCATCCGTGATATCAAGAGCGGCGATTACTTTGTGGGGACCACCAGTCGTAAGTTTGCGGAGGTGCTGTAGCTTTTCGCTCTTAGATATCCGTAAGGAACCAAATTTGAGATCGAATGCTTTCATAAAATTTGTAAATTGTGTGATGTCGCCATCAAACGGTGTAATCTCGACTTCCGGAATCTTTCTAGCGATGTTTTCAGATGTTGTTGGCTGTGGTGTTGGCGTGATGTCTCCTGCTTTCACAAGGACATGATTGGCGCGGGCTGCTAAGCGTTTCGCAGTCGCTAATGTAGGCAAAGCTGTTGTAAAATCGTATGGAAGCGATTTCTTTGATACAGGCCTAAATGATTCTAACTGTGATGCGTCTACCTCCATCTCGTCGAAGTGGGCGCGAAGGTCTTCTACACTGATGGGTTGTGTTTGCAAAACTGATGCAACTGCGGATGTCGATGCGTTTAGGTTTTCCAACCAAAGGTTGAATTCTGCGGCGACGATGTCTGACGACATAGCGAGGATGTGAAAACGTGGTGCGAGATCGCGACGAATTTTTTAACGATGTACAAAACCGATGTACTTACGCGCGGATGCTATTTTTGCTCTGCTACCATGTTGTGGTCACGAGACCACGAATAAACGAAAGTTTGTAACTTTGAACTTTATTTACACAAATATAACATAACTTTTAACTTAACGGTCTTAGTTCAACCGAATACGAGCGACGTCAGTGAGTTCAAGCTCACAGTCATGAGTCACATCGGCCCAGACGATCCTTTTTGGCTTTCGACTCGTGCAATGCGCGACATGGCTGAAGATGTGTGAGTCGAAAAATAGTCCCGCCAACTGTAAACAGTGCTTGGTAATAAAGTTTTTACGTTTGGAAAATGAATCTTCCGCAAAAATTTCCTTCCATATGGTCAGCCAGTTGATTCGGAAGTGTATTGTGGATAGTTAAAACCAATGAGATGAATAATCCAGAATCGTAGACGAGCTTTATTGTTGAGCGGAGTGATTTTTCTACAGGACATTTCTTAACCCCACACTAATCACATTACCCTAAACTTGTTGAAAACTTTTAAATGGGATTTTTTTGGAGCACCCTGCTCATTCACCTGATATGGCACCTTTCAACTTGCATTTATTTTCTTACCTGAAGAGGTACCTCGGCAGAGAACAATTTGAAAATGACAAAGAACTCCAAAATGGTGTCAATGAATGGTTTAATGGTTTGGCGGGCGAATTTTTCAAGGAGGGTACACACAAACTCGTCCCCCGCTGCGATAAATGCCTCAATTGGGGAGGTGACTACGCTGAAAAGTAGCTTAATAGTACAGTCGCATAGTGAATTCCGCTCGATCGGAATGTTAAAAGCAATCTGATGATTGATCCCTAATCTAGACTGTATAATGAACAAATTTAGCTTGGGTGCCATTTTTTTAACCCCCTCCCCTTCCGAGGATCCACCCCCCTATTCTTAAAATCGTTCTAACTCCGAATGATTTCATCCGATTTCGATTTTTTTCGACTCTAAAGATAGTTAAAAGGGTTCTGCACATTTTTTGTTATTACAAAAATTTTGAAAACCCCATAACCGGATCGTCAAATTTCCAAAAACAGTCATAAATTATGTTCAAATTTTCATTTTTTGCCATTTTCATCAAAAATAAACGAAATACAATGAAACTTGTTGTAATAAAAGTTGTTTATAATGGGTAAATGAGTGAGTATATGTAAGGTGTTTTTTCAAAAACTGCTCCCCTCCCTTCAGGGTCCACCCCCCTTTTCAAAAATCCTTGTAACTCTGGCACATCTTATCTGATTCCAATTCTTTAAATTCCAAATTATGGCCGAAAGGGGTTCACGCATTTTTTGTTATTATTAAAATTTAGAAAACTGATCTTCCGAGTTGTCAACTTTTACATAACGGTCAAAAACGTTTTTCGCTATTTTCATTATAGGTGGGAGGGAGGGGGTTTTGGGAGATGATGAAATCGATTTTTTGAGAGTGAACAGAGAATCCGTCATGTATAGCTGAATGTGAAATCTCAATTTCAGTCAGCCTTTATCGCCCAAAAAAATTGGAGATTCTAGAAAATAAATTATTTCAAATGATTTCTCGACAAAAGTACTTCCTAAAAAAATTACGACCGACGAGATTTTTTTTGTTGTAATATTTATTTACCTATGGATCATAATTCTACCCAACTCTGAGCATTTATTTTTTGATTTTTGGTAACGATAAAAAAAGTTCAAATTTCAACCCAACTACCTACTACAGTAAAATCAGGCACTTTCCAAAAATGAAGTTTCGACGTTCTTGGAATCTATACAGTACACTTCTTTTTTGAGTAAAGAAACAAAAAGAATGATAAAATATGAGAAAAGTGATGAAAATGTGTTATTTGGCCTTGAAAAGTTGAACTTTTGAGATAGTTTTCTTTGTAATTGAATGGAGAGCTTTAGGGAAATTCCAACTTTATCCAAAAAATTTCGTCGATCCATTCAAAATCAGTACAGTAAATCAATTCAACGCAAAAGCGTGAGAAATTGAAACGTCCAAAAATCCAAACGTCCAAAAATCCATCGGTTAAATTACAAAGAAAGCTTTTCTGAACATAATAAAATGAAGAAATAGAAAATCCACAAGGTAGTATTGAAAAAAAATGGAACAATAAATGAAAAAAAACTTTTCAGGATACAAACTTTTAAACGAGGAAATTTCAATTTGGAAAAAGGTGAGTTTTCTCAAGGCTACAGAACACATTTTCATCCCTTTTCCCATACCTATTTTGTTTTACTGCATCCCAATGATAAGTGTCTAGGTTCCGAGAAAACTTCGTTTTTGGGCAGTATCTAATATACTGCAGGTATGGTAGGTACAGGTAGCTGGGTACTCAGTGAAGTTGAAATTCAAACTTCTTCTATTGTTCCCAGAAATCAAAAAATAAATGCTCAGATTTGAGTAGAATTTGACCTAAAGGTAAATCGTCGTCGTCGTCGGGGTGCACATTTGTTGCCTGTATTTGTCAGCTCTTGAAACGAAAAAAAAAATTTCGTCAGTCGTAACTTTCTTAGGAATGCTTTTGTCGAGAAATCATTTGAAATAATTTATTTTCTAGAATCTCCAATTTTTTTGGGCGATAAAGGCTGACTGAAATTGAGATTTCACATTCAGCTATACATGACGGATTCTCTGTGCACTCTCTAAAAAATCGATTTCATCATCTCCCAACCCCCCCCCCCCCCCACCTATAATGAAAATTGCGAAAAACTTTTTTGACCGTTATTTGAAAGTTGACAACTTGGAAGATCAGTTTTCGAAATTTTAATAATAACAAAAAATGTGTGAACCCCTTTTGGCCACAATTTGGAATTTAAAGAATTGGAATCAGATAAGATGTGCCAGAGTTACAAGGATTTTTGAAAGGAGGGGGTGGACCCTGAGGGGAGGGGAGCAGTTTTTGAAAAAACACCTTACATATACTCACTCATTTACCCATTATAAACAACTTTTATTACAACAAGTTTCATTGTATTTCGTTTATTTTTGATGAAAATGTCAAAAAATGAAAATTTGAACATAATTTATGACTGTTTTTGGAAATTTGACGATCCGGTTATGGGGTTTTCAAAATTTTTGTAATAACAAAAAATGTGCAGAACCCTTTTAACTATCTTTAGAGTCGAAAAAAATCGAAATCGGATGAAATCATTCGGAGTTAGAACGATTTTAAGATTAGGGGGGTGGATCCTCGGGAGGGGAGGGGGTTAAAAAAATGGCACCCAAGCTAAATTTGTTCATTATACAGTCTAGATTAGGGATCAATCATCAAATTGCTTTTAACATTCCGATCGAGCGGAACTCCTTTTTTTACATAATGCGACTGTACTATAAGGTTATATCTATTTTTGTATAAAATTTTAGTTTCCTACGTTTTGTACTTTTTTTTTATTGGCCTCGTTACCTTACTATTTGAACGCCCCTCGTATTAGCCGACTTTTGGTGAAAATTTCTCGGCAAATTGAACTGCAAACTGGCACAAAAAAGCATGAAATAAGAAAAAAGTACATACGAAATATCGTAAAAAAAAACTTCGAAAAGCACAAAACTTCTACACTCAAGTACAATGAATTTTTTTCAGACAACAAACTATCAAAAAACGAATCATTTTCTTTCTGAAAATCATAAATTTTTCAAATCTTATTATCTTAGCCTTCGCTTTGCTTGGCTATATACGAGGAGCATTCAAAAGCCACTGTGACTGATTTTTTAAAAAGAAACTGCACTGCTTAGAAATGAAATGACGGCAGAATCGGGTAGATTGGAAATTTTTCTATCGAAATCAACTCTTGGTCTCGTCCTAGAACTCGTTTGTGTTGATTCAGGGTAGGTAGTGTTATTGAAAACGTGTTGATTTTCGTCTACGAACGTAAAATGAGAAAATTCTTCGAAAATTGGCGTCCTCGGAAACGTAAAGCCACTGAGAGCGAAATTCGGCTTAACTTGACTCTCTATAACCCTCATCTATTCCCCGAGCTGAAATAACGTCTTCGAGGACGCCAATTTACGAAAAATGTTCCCATTTTGCGTTCGTAGGCAAAAATCAACACGTTTTCAAAAACACTACCTACCCTGAATCAACACAAACAAGTTCTAGGACGAGAGCAAGAGTTGATATAGGTAGAAAAATTTCCAATCTACCAGATTCTGCCGTCGTTTTATCCCTAAGCAGTGCAGCTTCTTTTTAAAAAATCAGGCTCAGTAGCTTTTGAATGCTCCTCGTAAACTATGAAGCCTAAAGTATGCTTAAGTATTAGAGATGAGGATGGAGGATTTTTCCTCTTTTTCAATACCAAAATATTGATTTTAAAAATGAAGAAATTTCAACTTTTGGATGCCTTTATAGCTTTTTGCCTATCCACTATAAAATGTTCTTTAATTTCGATAAAAAACTGGGTTAATTTTGAGATGTAGTTCCGATCTACTCTTTGATACATTAAAAATTAATCACTGAAACAACTTCAGCTATAACAAGAAAGTAAAGTCCTAAAGTCACATCAAGAGTATAGAAATAGAGAAGAAGTTACGGATATACGACATTAGATTTCTTAGGCGTTTTTTTTTGAGTCGGGTACAGTAGTTTTTAGAATTTTTCCATTTGTATGGGAGAAGACCCAAATCAAATTGCAAATCAAATGCAATTGCAAAATACTTGTAAATTGCTACAGTGCACGTTACCCATACTTACTTCAAAGTTCTGCCAAAGGCACCAAAAATATATAGAGCTTAGATATGCATTATGTAACTAGGTCGTTTTTTTCAAAAAAAAACAATCATTTAAAATTTTGAAAAAAATTAACAGGTATGTAGGTAAGTAATTTTCATGGGTTTTCAATTGCGATTAGTAACACGGTTTAGAAATTTGTAAATATTTATTCAGATCAACATACGCACCCAAAACTCATATTTTTTCGAATAAAATCTACATTTTCGACAACTTTACGTCCTCAACAGAGGTCAAAATTCATCGCTAGGTACTATTTTTCTTTTTTTTTTTTTTAGAATACAGTCGAAAACTGATAAATCAGAGCAAAACACAATTTGCTTTCAACTTCAACAAAAAAAAAACAAAAAAAGGAAAATACCAGCATTTTACCGATAAAAAGGTTCAACTAATCAAGAATAAAGGTAACTGAAATCGTGATTACGCAATACACATAAACGAAAACTAGGTACCTATTCATTTCTCACTCGAGGTGAAATTGATTGTTGCGATAAAGGCCTACCCAAGGCGAAAACTACACAGGATAGAAAAGAGGATTAGTTATCATCATCTTACATTTGTGTTTTCCAATTTTTATACCTATAATGAACCTCAACTATTCAACGGGGGCGAGCTCCTTTCAAAGATTATTCTAAAGACATTACCGTATTGAATCATATTATTCTTACACGTGGTAATTTTTTACAAAAAAACTTATACAAATATAAATTTCCTCCATCATACGCATTATTAATTCAAATGTTCTCGTATTTGTAAAATTTGTACATCGGAATAATTAGGTTTCATGTGATTCTGCCACATAAACATTTAAGTACATATTTGCTCAAGTGTAAACGAAATACCTGAAAGTGTAGAGTTCAAAAGGAATTGAAAAAAATGTTTAGTTCGCATTCGATTACACTTCGGTACAATACACAGTGAGCATTGCGAAAATGATTACTTTATTCAGGACTACTTTATTTGTATCTCTGATGGTGAGCAAGAATTTTAAAAAATTGAGAAAATTTGGAAAATTTGGCTTAAAAATGTAATTTTTTGTTATAGATTTTGAATTCAGCCCAACAAAAATGTCCAACACCATTGAAAGATTGTTCCAGAGATAAAATATCATTTTTCTTATACACAGCGTAAGTTCTTGGAAAACATTTTATTTCAAAATTGAAAAAAACCAGCATTTTTTAATTTAATTTTTTTTTCACAGAGCTCATGAACAACCTAAAGAACTCATTCTCACAGATCCAGCTTGTTTGAAAAATATAAAGATCAATGAAAATTCAGATTTCAAGTTCATAGTTCATGGCTACGATGAGTCAAAAGACGCCCCCCATTGTTGCAAAACTACGCGAAGGTAAAAAAAAGGCATCAATAAATAAATATTTTCATTAAAAAATTCTGAATAATATTGACTATTGAAATTTTTAGAATATTTTAAAACCAAAGCATGGAATATAATTTACGTGGACTACAAGCCATTGGCAATAGGAACCCAAGGATGTTACTTCGATACGTCTGTTCCCAGTGTACCACAAATAGGCAAATGTGCAGCTTCTCTGCTAACAGTGCTATTCCACGAAAGACCAGAGATAACCATAGATAAATTCCATTTTATTGGATTCAGTATGGGAGCTCAAATTTGTGCTCAAATTTCGAAAAACCTCCAATCAATGAAGATACCCCGAATAACAGGTAAATGTATCGAACACAAATACATAAAATATCTTATCTACTTCCTCAAATCATCACTCTTAACACAGTTCGATTTATACATTATAAAAAGGATGTGATCCGGCTTATCCAGGATTTGACGAAACCACACCAGACCCCAGTAATATACTGAATAAACAACATGCGAATTTCGTCGACGCCATTCACACTCAGACTGGTTTGGCAGGAGTCCCTTTTTCTAACGCACACTACGATATTTATGCCGCTGATGGTAGTTCTCAGCCTGGTTGTAACAATGGTACCTTATTTTTGAATTTTAAATCATCAAAGTCCATTAGTAAAACATAATCTTACATATTGATTCAATTTCATCAGATATTGTATGTTCTCATGATCGAGCAGTACAAATATTTGCCGAATCAATTAATTCGTCGGTGAAATTTATCGCGGGAAAATGCGACTCGTATAACATATGGAATGCTGAAAAAGTTTGCAGCGGTGATCAGAAATTGCAAATACAAGTGGGAGAACACTGCTCTCCGCCGAAAAACGCTGGGTAAAAAAAATAAGTAAAATTAAAATTATAATATTGACAGATGTTGAACCTTACGTGGGCGATTTGTTTCAGGGAAATTGGAGTGTATCAATTCAATACACATGACAAGCCACCATTTGCGTTAAATATTCCATCGTTCAGGAAGAAAAAACAATAATAATTATGCAGATATTTTTTCAATATAACAAGAAATCTGTAGCTTCGCATCGCAAATTTTCTGACCAGAAATTATAATTACTAATTCGATAATTAAATTATGTTGAGAAAGGTAATGCAGTTGGGCTATTCCATACTAAAACAGACCAAAAATGAAGTCGGGTATTTCGATTTCGTTCAGTTTTTTTTACGAGTTCCCCTTGGAGGTCTAGTCACAAAACCACGGTCATTTGTTTTCTAACACTCAAGGGGTGGGGAGGTGAGCCTAGAAATTTTTATGCAATTGCGATTTTTAGCCAAATTACCCAAGTTTGAAGCCTCATATCTCGAGATAGGTTGTACTTGGAGAAAAACTGTTTGCGGGGTCTCAAAGATAATTAATAGGAAATTCGAAAACTGTAATCACATTTTGAAACGTTCAAAGTTGAACTTTGGTGGTGAGAGCTCAACTTTCATGATAAGAACAAAAGATGAAATCTACCATTTAAAAATCTGAACAAATTACAGTGAGGAGCCCTTTTCACCTTTGTTTAAGTCAACAAATTTTCAAGATGGGATCTCTGGACCCCTGGGGGATAGAGGGGTCCACAATTTTGGCCAAAATTCAAAAAAATCGAAACAGTAAAGTAACACATCGATTACTACTAATTCGAAGGCGCTGATTTCGAATATGTACTCAGTTTTTTCATTCGACCCCCCTGAATCCCCCTATTAGCCTCCTTGATAGGGTCACAATTCAAAAAAATGAAAAATAACGTGTGACCTGTCGTTTGTTAGGTGTTTGAGGGCGATGAGTTTAAAAATTTGCTTGTTTTTTTTGGATTTGACCCTTTAGTGCCCCTCTAGCCTCCCACCACATTTTGGAAAAAACGATGTGGAGGAATGAAAATATCGTGTGGCATATCGATTCTAACTAATTTGAGGGCGTAGAATTCGAATATTGACTAACTTTTAGATTCGACCTACTCCCTGTAATTTTTTGAAATATTCAATTCCGTATTGATCACCGATGACTGAAGGAAGGGGTCAGTTGGAGCACAAGGAGAGGGTCGAATCAAAAAGTAAGTCTATATTCGAATTCTACGCCTTCAAATCAGTTAGAATCGATATTTTCGTTTCTCAACATCGTTTTTCCCAAAATGGGGGGGGGGGCTAGAGGGGCACTAAAGGGTCAAATCAAAAAAATAAGTAAATTTTCGATCTCAGCGCCCTCAAACACCTAACAAACGACAGGTCACACGTTATTTTTCATTTTTTTGAATTTTGACCCTATCAAGGAGGCTAATAGGGGGATTCAGGGGGGGGGGGGTCGAATGAAAAAACTGAGTACATATTCGAAATCAGCGCCTTCGAATTAGTAGTAATCGATGCGTTTCTTTACTATTTCGATTTTTTTGAATTATGGAAAAAATTGTGGACCCCTCTACCCCCCAGGGGGCCAGAGATCCTATCTTGAAAATTTGTTGACTGAATCAAAGGTGAAAAGGGCTCCACACTGTAATTTTTTCAGATTTTTTAATGGTAGCTTTCATCTTTTGTTCTTATCATGAAAGTTGAGCTTTCACCACCAAAGTTCAACTTTTGAGTTTTTCAAAATGTGATTACAGTTTTCGAATTTCTTATTAATTATCTTTCAGACCCCGCAAACAGTTTTTCTCCTCCAAGTACACCCTATCTTTTTGATTCTAGAATTTTACTACTCACCCCAATTTGAGAAACTCTGTGTAGAAATTATGCAGTACCAATACAACAATTATAACTTTCCATAACCCAATTATCCCTCCAATATCCTTTGACTATAGCCAATATCCTACCTTCCCAATCACTTTTGCAGTAACATCCCACTTTCTTCTTAAGTAAAAACATTATTTTAATTGTTTACAATTGTACTATACCTGTAAATTTTCTAGCCCATGACTACTAAAAACCATGGTATGGTGGTCATGGTCAAGGAACTATTAAAAAACAAAAATGTGTAAATAATTAACTCCACCTATTGGAATGGAGAAAAAAAAAGTACAACCTATCTCGAGATATCAGCCTTCAAAGTTGAGTAATTTGGCTAAAAATCACAACTGCATAAAAATTTCTAGGTTCGCCTCCCCGCCCTCTTGAAGATTAGAAAAGAAATGATCGTGGTTTTGTGAATAGACCACCAAGGGGAACTCATAAAAAAAATTGAGCGAAATCGGAAGACCCGACTTCATTTTTGGTCTGTTTTAGTGGGGAATAGCTTAGTTCTTATTCTAAAACCGAAAAAAAAAAGTATATTACTTTAATTTATAATGGAACTTCTATCAATAAATCTTTAAATTGAAAAAATGATACATACCTACTTATATAAAATATTAATATCATAAAAAATTCAACAACCCATTAAAAAAAAAGGTACAAAATTAAAATTATTACAGGTACTCCTCAATTCTTTAATAAATTTGAATACCTGCGCAAGGTGTTTAACAGGTCGGCAAAGTTGAGAAAAGGTTGCAATTTTTAAAAAAAGGTTCAGAAAATCAGGAAAAATTTAGGAGTTTTGCTCAAAAATTTGCAATTGAACCGTGTTAAGTTAAAAGCGACCAAGCGACAAATTTGAAAGTGCTGAAATTTTAACGTATTTCTCACTGCGAACACAAAATATGCTTCCGAACATGTAAATTACTGATAGATCAACGTTACCCGAGTTCATATTTCTCATACTTATTATCCCTTCTTCAACTTTTTCAGAAGTTATCGTACTTTCAAGTTTGTTTTTTGGTGAAATTTTTGATGTCGCTTGGTCGCTTTTGATTTAACATGGTTCAATTTATCTAGCTATGTACCTCAAATCAGGGATGATTACCCATACCAATACCGATACCAACACGCATAAGCGCACCCAGAAATTATTTAAGGGAGGGGCTCAGAATTCTGGAAAAATAGGGAGGGGGGTGAAATTTCAATGAAAAAATTCAGTAACTTGTTATTTCCGTGGCGCTGGCGTAGTCAGGGTATTTTCATTAGATTGATAATTCATAAACGGATTTGAGCCAAGTAAAATTAAAAAATTACGGAATTTCAGTTATTTTTTGCTGATTTTTTAGTCAAAATTATTGATTTGTTTCTGACAAACTCAGAATTGATTGAGAAATCAGTGATTTTTGACCGAAAGATCAGTGAAAAATCATCAATTTTTAAAATAGAAGAATTAAAATACTGCCCGAGCGAAGCGAGGGCGAATTTTTTTCGAAAAATCCTGCTTCAAGAGCAAAAAAATTCACTTTTTTTTACATTTTTCCAATAAAAAAATCTCCTGTCCGAGCTTAAGGGAGGGGCTCGAGCCCCCTGAGCCCCCCCTTGGATGCGCTTATGCCAACACGTATTTTTCCGGTAAAAAACAGTATCAATACCAATACCGATACCAGTATTTTTTGTGGTACGGTACCAATACCGATACCAATACCTGTATTTTTTGTGATATGGTACCGATACCGATACCGATAGCAATACCAATACCAGTAATTTTTTGTGGTGCGGTACCAATACCGATACCAGTATTTTTTGTGGTACAGTACCGATACCGATACCAATTTACCAATATCGGTATTTTTGTGGTGCAGTACCAATACCGATACCGATATTTTTTGTGGAACGATACCGATACTAGAGATGGGCACAATCGATATTACTATCAGAACTATCGGTAGTACTATCGATAGTGCATTTATCGACTATCGATAGTTTCAAAATACTACCGATAGTTTTGCAAGTAGTTTTCGATAGTTTTAAAATTCTGAAATGCTTGCATTTTCAGCCAATTTCAAACTTAAAATTCAATTCTTTCTTGTATTCTCAACTAATAAATCAAATTTTCTAGAAAAATGTCATCAATTTGCCGAATTTCCCAAATGAAAATTGAAAATGCAATTTTTGTGCATGAGGGGAGGGAGGGGGTGCTCTTCTCTTTTTGAATAATCAGCTTTACCACCAATTTTTTTCAATTTTTTGAGTTGAAACTCTGTGTAGAGGATTTTTCGCACCAATATGATCAAATACACCCGAAAATAGTGTATTTTAAGGGGCTTGAAAAAGCAATAACAAAAACTACCCAAAACTACCGGTAGTCGAGAACTATCGGTAGTGTGACTATCCATAGTTCAAAACTATCGATATTGCCCATCTCTGACCAATACCAATACCGAAATTTTTTCTGGTATAATACCGCTACCAATACCAATACCACAATTTCTCATGGTATTATACCGGTATAATTTCGGTATACCAGTATAATTAAAATTTTGAGCCAATGTGATCATTTTTTATATTTTTTATGATTTTTTTCTCGAGGGAACTTAAAAATTGATTTTGAAATTTTGGGTTCCTAACTTCGACCACCAGCTGATTTCGTCCGCAATGAGCGGAATCTGCTCGAAATGAATTTTTTCATATTCTTCTTCAACAGATAAACAAAATGAGACCAGAAAGATAACCATACAGCCAATTTTTGTAAAGTACCTCCAGTTGTTTTAAAAAATGATGATTTTATCGAAATCTAAAGAATAGATACATACGTGGAAAAAATTGCATCTTTACGATTTTGTTTTTTTTTTCAATTTTTTTTGCTAATTTAGCCTGTAGGGTTGTCATTTTGATCTCAAATTCTCAAATTGTTCATATAGGGCTATTGAAACTCATCCAAGGTCATATTTTATCAAAAAGCAGTTATGAACTGGTGGGAAAAAACATACATTTTGTACGTATTTATACGAAATTTTCATGAATTTATCAACTTTATTGTTAAAAAAATGAAGTTTTGTTACCTACAATTGTGAAAATGATAAAATTTGTCGCTATAAAAAAAATACTTTGAAAATTTAAAATTTTCCCACCAGTAGTTTTAACAGCCCTATGAAAAAGGAACACTAAAAGAAAATTGGGTAGGCCGGTGCCGGTGTTAGAAATTAGGGCACTTTACTCTTATCAATACCGATACCGCAATTCTTTTCGGTACAATACCGGTATTTTTTGCGGTACAATACCGGTACCAATACCGATATTATTTGCGGTATGATACTGGTACTGGTACCAATACCAATATTATTTTATGTACAATACCGGTACTGATACCAATAATGATATTATTCGCGGTATGATACTGGTACCAGTACCAATACCGATATGATATTATTTGCATTATGATACCGATACCAGTACCAATACCGATATTATTTGCAGTATGATACCGGTACCGGTACCGATACCACAGAAATAACGGTAATCACCCCTGCCTCAAATAGAAAATTTTTCATGCAGAAAGGAAAAGTCTTCATTCATTATTTTTTTCATTTAGCATGAAAAATTTTCTGATTGAGGTAGCAACAGAAATTTTTTTTTAAATGTGGTTATTAGTTGGCTCTCTAGCAAAGCATCCTGAATACTTTCTTGAGGAATAAGAGAAATGGTAGAAAGATTTGAAATTAAAAATTTCAAGAACTGGGCAACCAGATTGCTTCTCCACGCATTAGGCAAATATGTCCCCTACTTCATGCATTTGGCAATTACACAGATTATGCGTAACAAATACACTCAATAGAAGAATGCTCTCGATTGGTTGACTGTTCAAGGAGGTGAAGTAAATGCATATTTATCCAAGCTTATTTTCTCCTATTTTTTAACCATAAATTTTCAAATGCAAATGCTTATCTACAATGTTATGCAAAAATCGGGGACATTTGCCAAATGCGCCCTTTAAAACTAAATATTAAACAAATAATCGAATGTATCGGAAATTTTCTCAGACTCCTGTATGAAGAAAAATCAGAAGTAACCATAGACCGATGTCAAATGAGTATGCCCACAAGTGTCTAATGAATCTTGAACATACTGAAATGGTTATCTCTCGAATTACAGTTTTTAGGATTTAAAATTGAGGAAAAATTTTAAAATTATGGGCAAACATTTTTGAGTGAAAAAAATTTAAAAAAATAAGAAGTTGGTTGAAACTTTAAAAAATCAAAGTTGAAATAATGTTGAGAAAATTTTAAATTGCTAAAAATTTTACAATAGGTAGGAAAAAATTCAAGTATTGAAAATTTTTCCAACGTCAATTTCTTCATTTTTTCAAATTTATAATATTAAAAAAAGTTTTGCCAACTCCAAAACTGTTTCAACTAATTAACATGGATATGTTTTTTCTGCTGGAGGTAATTCCAAAATCGCGTAAGACCATATTTTGGTCGACGCTTTTTTGCGCGACGCTATTTTGGTCGACGCTATTTTGCACGACGCTTTTTTGGGTGACGCTGACTTTTAAAAACATAAATTTTTATATTTTCGAAATTAACTTAATATCAGAAAGTCAGACGTCAAACCCTAAAAGTCACAAAACGTTTTCTAATTTTTCCAAGTTTTTAAAAGTTCAACAAAATGCCAGAAAGTCTCTAAACACCTGAAATAAAATTGCTAGGCAAAAAAATAATGGATAAAGGTCAGATATACCAATCATAGAGTTTCCTCCAAGAATGTTGGCAGTGTAAGGGAGAGAGAGAGCAGGGGAAGCTTAATCCCCCCCAAATAATACATTATGAGTGATATTCAATTTCAAGGTCAATGGGTCATAGAGATGTAGAAAGTCTAATAGAACTCTTTGAAAGGGTGATCCGAAGGAATCCAAAAATTCAGAAAAGGCATCACTTCGAAGACCCCCAGTTCACATTCCATGTTATCACATCCAGATATCTCAATTTGCATCTCATTCATCGTATCATTTTACCATACATTGATAAATATTTATCGTTCCATTCAATACTTCATTCATAATTCACATTACGCACTGACACAGCTGCTCCACAATGATCATTTCGATGCATCATTTAACGTTGCCTAAATGATGTAATTTTGTTCAAATTTATTGCCTATTTCATGCAATGGGCAATAATTATGTCTTACTTTTGTTTAATGCATGAAATCAGCAACGAGCTGCCGACTTCATGCATTAGGCAAAAAAATTGTCTATTTCGTGAATTAGGAAATTGCATCGATTATAGGCGTAACACATACAAACATACAAACATACATACATACATACATACGGAACATCACCTAGAAATTTGTGAAAACAAACTTGTACAAAGTAAGATTTTGTCTAAACTCAATATTGGCGAAAACGAATTTCGATCCGAACACAATACTTTCCTTAACAACGCTTCGCGCTGTCCGGAAAGTAAAAATTGGCTTATTTAGGTGTATGATGTAATATGTAGAATGAGCGGTTTCAATTTGATAGAAACCAATGAGTTTTCAAATTCGTGATCTTCCTCCCCCCGCCGCAGAATACAAAGCCTAAACAGACTCCAGTTTCAAGGCCAATGGGTCAAGAAGGGCGGGAAGTCAAACTGCATTTTTTTAAAATAGGGTAGTAACCCAAAAATTGTTTTTTTTTTTTTTTCATTTGAAGATCCTTCTGTCCAACTATTCACAAAATAGCCATGGGTCTTCAATTTTTTTCTGAAAAGTTTTTCACTAAAAGTAAACTACCTACCTACTTCATGAATTTTCATTAAAACGCTGGGCACTACGTTTTTATTTTTGATCCATCGCACCCATCAAAGCGTACTAAAGACAGCCAGACTAGATATATAATTAGGGACGGGTAGGTAAATAATTTTAGATCTCAGATTCAAAAAAGCAAACAAAGAGTATTTTAAAGACTTATGTAATTAGGTAAATATTACAATATTTCAGAACAGACTTGATCTCGTGGGAAAAAAAACTAAAAAAATTTTGCTTATCTATCAATTCGTTGATTAACTCCATCGCAACTAAATGAGATTTTAAAGACGAATTGATTCATGAAAAAGAATGTTCAGGAGCCAATAGAAATTAGCGAACACTGCATACTTTCTAAAAATGATGTGTAACTACGAAATATGTTCAACAAAGTAATTCAACGTTTGATACGAATTTTTGTGAAAACTTCTTTGCTTTTATAATATTTTTTTACAGTGAACTTAGACAAATGCCTACAGGCCATTTACAATAGCATCGCCTGCGACTTGACAAAGGTAATATCAATTCAACATTTTTGTTACGTTATTTCCTGTCCATCAGACTATAGAAATCAGACTTTCAACATGCACTTGTTCATTAAAAAAATTCGCTTATTCATTCAAAACAAAAAAAATTATCAACCTTCGAGTTCTGAGAATAATAAAATAATTTCAATAAATAAATATCTCCAATTAAACAGAAACGCTGTTTGATAAATATCAACAGTTTGAAAAAAATAAACATGTAGGTATAATTTTTTTTTTGCATTTCAATACTGAGTAATACGAATAAAATCAACACAGATAAATCAAAAACCACGACTCGCAAAAAAAAAACATACTTTTTAAATCAAATCAGAAAACCACATTTTCCTAAACAATGACATTGCCAGGGGTTAAAACACAACAAATACTTATGCCGTATAAATACAAATTTTTTCATTGCCCCAGCGCTTGTTTAAAAGAATGAGGAAAAATCGAATTGCTATCACGTTGGTAATAACGCGTATTGTTCTTATTTTCATTTTTTTTTAAATTAATAATTTCTCGATTAGTTTGATTCGTTGTGAAATTACCTATACTAGTTCAGACATAACATGCGCGAAAAAAAAATTAAAAATCGAATAAAAATGATTAACATTTTTTATATCAGTACATTAGCAATTTTGGTAAATTTTGACAGTTACCTATTTTTTATTGCACCTATCATAAATTTTCACATTATCAACATGACTATTCGTATACTCGCAGATCACCAACACAGTGGAAGCAGCTAATTGCCCAGTTCCCCTCAAAGAATGTTCCAGAGACCATATAAAATTTTTTTTGTACACAAAGTAAGTACTCAAAAATTGTTTTTTTTTTACATTTTACATACATTCTCCTCTCTCTCGAGTCTTCTGAAATGTACACAAATTCAAACAAAATTTACAGTGTTGAAAATCCGCCACAAGAATTAATGCTGGATTTTCCTGTATCAGTAACAAATGCAAAATTTAACGAAGATGCAGATTTTAAGTTTCTAATACGCGTACATGGATACACTCAATGGAAAAATTCACCCGAATGGATGACTGTGCGAGAAGGTATGGTTCATTAACTGATGCGAGAACCCGCTGAATTTTCTCCCGTGGATTTTGATCGAAAGTGGTCTCAACAGTCGCTCTTAGCTCAAGTACATTACCAAAATTCTGGTCGCCAGTTTTGAGTTTGAACTTCCTAGTGAAAATTGGAAGTTAAAAATCTGAAAAATTGCGAATGAAAAATTCGTTTACCAAGAAATTAATCGGATTTTGGCTTTTCTGAGTTGAAAGAAACAAAAAATATTACAATTTTTGCCAATCATTTGCTGTAATTAATTTGGAAAGCTTATCTATAGATCCGAAAAAAAATTGATGAGTTATCACAATTCCATGCAATATTTTTTTTTCAATTCAAAACAAAACAGTCACGAACCTTATCAATTTATTTATTAAAAACAATTTTCAATTTTCAATTTCTATTGAAAAGCCCAAATTCAAAATTGAAAGCCAAAATTTTAATGTACTTCGGCCAAAAGCTATATCTGAGGAAACTTTTTAAATAAAATCCACAGTAGACAATTCATGAAGTAGGTACTTTGGAATTTTATCTGGAAAATGGGTAGTTCAACTCGTTTAAAAATTTGCAGAATACTTCAAGCAAAAGAAATGGAACCTACTGGTCGTCGATTATAACCCTATAGCTAGATGGGGATGTTATTTCGATACCTTGAAACCGAGCATAGTAAAAATAGGCGAATGCATAGGTGATTTACTCAGACTCGTGTTTAAAGAACACCCGAAAATAACCATAGATCGATTTCATTTTGTTGGCTTCAGCATGGGAAGTCAAATCTGCGCCCAGGTTTCTAATAATCTCAAACCGTCTGGCTTGATAATTCCTCGAATCACAGGTAAAATACGAAATTTGATAAATTACAGTCATACTTGATGACGTCATAACAATATAATTTATAAATTTCCCCAAGGTTGCGATCCTGCTCTTCCTGGCTTCACCAAACTTGAAAAAAAGGAAAAAAGTAGATTAAATAGAGAACACGCGATTTTCGTAGACAGCATTCATTCAAATATGGGCGAAGCTGGGGTCATATTCTGTAACGCACACTATGACATTTATGCAAATAAAGGCACCTTTCAACCTGGCTGTGACAAGACAGGTACTGTTAATTTCTTTAATATTAAAACATCATTTAATTTCCAATCGAAAATTATATTTTTTTAAATCGGCCTTTTTCAATTGTCCTAGATCCTGGATGTTCTCACAACAGAGCATTGAAAATTTTCGGCGAGTCTATCAACTCACCGGTAAAAATAATCGCACAAAAATGCGACTCCAAAGACGATTGGATTGATGATAAAGAATGCACAGGCGATCATCACTTGAAAATAGAAGTTGGCGAACATTGCACACCTCCTAAAAATGACGAGTAAGAGTTGCGGACAACAAATTAATCCGATTTGAAGGGAAAAGCTCTCATTACATTTTTTTTTCACAGAGAAATGGGTATTTATCAATTCTTTACCAATCCATCCAAACCCTTTGCAATTCCAACACCGGGGAAGTAAAATGTCGATTGAGAATGTAAAGTTTATTCGTTGTATATAAGTACACAACTACATATTCATGTCGAAAGGTGTCGTTGATAATCAAGATTCAAGACTGTTTAAGTATTTATTATATTTTAATAAATCAAGTTTAATGATCAGTTTCGTTGTATCGAATTGAACATTTTCATTAAACACAAAATCATCGAATCATCACTAATAAATTAAATTTATCGTATTTTCTTTCAACATGGTACCTAGCTACCTACCTGAAAAAAAAACGCTTAAAATTTTGCAAAATTATTGCAATTGATATTATGACATTGACCAAGGTTATAAAAACGATTTAGCATTACAATGTTTTTACAGTGGATTTAAATCAAATAAAAATGTTGTTAATGTCTCATTCGTAATTGAAACAATAATGAAATAAGCTTCGCTCCATATGCAATGAGAAAAAAATACGAAAGATCATGATCACTATTTTCTCATTTTTTAAATAAGTGTTCAATAAATCAAGAGAACACACGAAATCGTAATCGAGCACTGTAGATATCATTCATATGTACAACTTATAAATAGCCCATTCCAAAGAAGATTATTTTGACGTCATCAACCTAATGCACACATGAAATGAAGTGTATACCGTCGAGTGTCGATATATATTTGTACATTGATACGAATTGAAGGAATCTCTTAAAAAACAACTATAGTCAAAAAATGGCATTTTAGTTACAGGGAGTGCCTCATAGATTAAATATTGAAATTTTTAATTTTTAAAAATCGAAAAAAAAGATCAAGATTTTTTGTTTTGCAAAATGAATAAGATTTCCTATAACTTTTTTTTTGTAAAATTTACTTTCAGAATATGAAATAAAAAGATCATTGTAAATGACAACGGAATGGTCGTTTTTTAAGAGACCCCTCTAATACCAAATTCAGTCAAAGAATTTTCTTACTCACGATTGTTAATAGAACTTTTATTTTGTACCATGACCACGAGCCGGATACCCTGCATCTGACGGTTTGGATTTACGTAAATTTGTTTTGAACAACGCATAGTAGGTATTAACTTGGAAAAATTTTCGCGAAAACTTAGCAAAAAGAGAAAAGATCTAGTTTTCAAAAAATACGATAATTTTTCTATTTCGTATAATTTTCTTAAATACACTCAGTGAGACAAATATCTCATGTCATTCATCATGAATTACAAAATTTTACGAAGTTAAAAAGGCTCATTCCATGCCAATTCGAGCAAGTTTTGATCTTGGGTCTTTCGATTGCGCTCAAATTTTTTTTTACGGGTTCCCCTCGATGATCTAGTGAAGGAATCACCGTAATTTCGATCCTAATCCTTCAGGGGGTGGGGGTGACCCTCGTAATTTTCGCACAATTGGGATTCTTTGCAAAACGGCTCAACTTTGAAGGCTCATATCTCGAGATTGGTTTTGTCAAAAATGAATCTGTTGATGCAGTTTTGTAGATAATTTAAAAGGAATTCAAAATTGGTAATCACATTTTGAAAAGTTCAAAGTTGAGCTTTTGTGATGAAAGCTCAACTTTCATGATAATTAAAAAACCTAAGGGCTACCATTTAAAAATCTGAAAAAATTACTGTGAGGGAAACTTTTTATGTATTTTTCAACTAATTGCTTTTCAAGATGGGATCTAAACAGCCCCTAGGGAGCACAGGGGTCCTTAATTTTGGTCAAAATTCAAAAAAATTGCAAAAATGAAGTAGCAAATCGATTTCTACTAATTTAAGGGCGCTGAGTTCGAATATGTGCTCATTTTTTGGATTCGACCCCTTAGTGCCCCCTAACCCTCCCATTTTCGAGAAATCTTGCAAAAAAATGAAAATATCGTGCGGCATATCGATTTCTATTAATTTGAGGGTGCTGAGCTCGATTATCAACTTATGTTTCCGATCTGCCCCCCCCCATGTCCTACAATGACCCCTAATTCATCAAAAGACTGGAAATGATGGTATTTTTTAAAAATAAAGATGAAGCTTTAAACCACAAAAAGTAGGATGAATTGGGGGTCATTATAAGGCATGGGGGAGGCAATATGAACCATTTTTATGGGTTTTCTCCACTGCTGGAAAATTACAAAAATTTTTGGAGGCTGGGAAACGTCTCAAAACTACTTTTAATCGATTCGGAAAGTTGAAAATAAAGTATAATACCAAATTTTAGCTTTTTTTGTTCATAAGATAAAATATTCATATTTTGCAAGGCTATGAGGTAATTTTAAAATTCGAAAATTCGCCAAAATTCGAGAAATGAACTTCAGCATCTGAAATTTTGGATATGGGGTTCCTTCATGATGTACCTTCGATTTATGTTTGTTTTGGCTCAAAATTTTATTTCGAATTGGGATACCTTCCTGGTAAGTCCATTTTTTTCGAAAATGAGGAAAATACGTATCTATGTATCACCATTTTTATTTTAAATGCCAATGAAATCGTGATTTTTCATTCTTTATTTTCCAAGAAGGACAAAATCCATGACGTTCCGCTACTGGTCATGTTAATTGTAATAATTTATGAAGAATGTTAATTTTCTCCCAACAATATTTTTGGTTAAATGCGAAGTCATAAGTCATAAACAGTACATTAAGAAACAGTGCTTGAGCATAATTTATTTTTTGAATTTTTTTTTATGCTAGAAAATGAAATACGGTTTAATCAAGAAAGCCCTTTCTAATACTTATACAATTTTTTTACATACGTTATTCTTCACCTGTAACCTCCAATTCATGTCGACGCCCACTCAAAAGCATGTAGTTTGTTTAATCAAACGACCGAAGATCCAAACAATTTTCCAAAATGACTTAAGTCACAATTTCATTCGCTTTAATTAATTCCAGATGCTTCAGAAGTGCAATTAACATAAATCTCTTATAACGATGAAGTAATTTTCCCCCAATTTGAAAATTCGGGATGGTAAAGTTTTTGATGGTTTCTGTAGAAAACTTTTAAATTGAACTCAGGTAATTTTTGCAAATAGTTTTCATGTAGAGAATTTAAAAACGAACAATTTTCTTAATTACTATTTTTTCCTAGGACGTCATGGCCTCATGGGAGGGAGCTAGAGGCTTCAGAAAAAATCAATTTTAAAAATATCCCATTATCGGAAAAAATCACCAAAAATCAGGTAAATCGACTTTTAGGAGCGACCCTTTTGTATAGCACATCCTATTACTATGTAGAATAAGAAAAATGAACAACCGATCCCTCATCTCAAAGTAGGGGGGTGAACCCCCTGTAGAAAAAATTGCATTTTCCCCCTATAGGGGGAAAATGGAGAATGAAAAATGAATGGAAAGTGTTGCAAAAAATTATAAATTTTATTCAAAAAAAATAAATTTTATCCCAAAAAAAATAAATTTTATCCAAAAATAATAAATTTCATCAAAAAAAATAAAGTTTATCCAAAAAAAATAATAACGGGGCACCATTCGCAAAATTAGCAATTTTTATAAAAAAAAATAATAAAATTTATCACGAAATTTGGTAAAGTTTATTGCATAGAAAATAAAGTTTGTCAATTTTGCGATAAATATTATTATTTTTTGAATAAATTTTACTAGTTTTGTGAATGGTGCCTTTTTATTATTACGTTTAATAAAATTTATTTTTTATTTTTTTGAGTGTAGAATATCTCAGCTACAGTGAAAAATTCGAAAAATTAGTTCAAACAAACATTGTAGAGCGTTAAAATACGAACATTTTTCTTTTTTTACATTCTTTCTAGGTGGTCTTGGGGCCGAGCTATTGCAAAAAGAAAAAAGATCAAAGCAGCGTTCAAAAATTTCTCACAAAATTTTAAACTCGCTTTTTTGGGGCGCAATGTGGATCCAGGGGTTAGATGATTATAAAAATCGAGTTTAGTGACCAAGAAACCCCCAGAAACCCACTTGTTGGGCTATTGACTCGCTAGATTTTATACTAGGCCTACACACGTGTAATTTATTGAGTTGATGGGAAATTTTCTTTTTGCAATAGCTCGGCCTTGCTGGATAAGTAAATAGGTTGATTTTTCATTGGAAAAATAGGATCTAAAAAGTTTATTCCACTTATTGGAGTGAGCCTGGTGAACCAAAGGAATGAGATCCTGTACTACTATACCTTCAGATGACAAACCTTCTAGAATTGCTTGTTTAGCTAATAAATCTACTTTGTCGTTACCAGGAATATCAGTGTGGCTAGGAACCCATAGTACTGCTATCTTTAATTTGCATTTTTCTATAAGGATAGACATCATATTACGTATTTGAAGAGCAATTATATAACTTCGTTGATTAACTCCATCACAACTAAATGAGATTTTAAAGACGAATGGATTCATGAAAAATAATGTTCAGGAGCCAATAGAAATTGGCGAACACCGCATACTTCCTAAAAATGATGTGTAACAACGAAATATGTTCAACAAAGCAATTCAACGTTTGATACGAATTTTTGTGAAAACTTCATTGCTTTTATAATATTTTTTTACACTGAATTTGGACAAATCATTTAGAATAGCATCGCCGGCGACTTGACAAAGGTAATATCAATTCAACATTTTCGTTACCTTCTTTCCTATTCATCAGACTATAAAAATCAAGAGTTTCAACATACACTTACCTATTCATTAAAAAATTTAGCTTATTCATTCAAAACAAAAAAAATTATCAACCTTCAAGTTCTGAGAATTATAAAATAATTTCAATTAAATAAATATCACCAATTAAACAGAGACGCATGTTTGATAAATATTAACAGTGTGAAAAAAAATAAACACGAATAATTATTTGCATTTCAATACTGAGAAATACGGATAAACCAACACAGATAAATCAAAAACCACGACTCACAAAAAAAACATACTTTTTAAATCAAATCGGAAAACCACATTTTCCAAAACAATGTCATTGCCAGGGGTTAAAACACAACAAATATGCCGTATTAAATATCATTTTTTTCATTACCTCAGCACTTGTTTAAAAGAAGTAGGAAAAATCGAGTTACTATCACGTAGGTAGGTAATAACGCAGCATTGTTCTTATTTTCATTTTTTTTATTAATAATTTCTCGATTACTTTGATTCGTTGTAAAATAATACTACTTCAGATATAACATCCTCGATTTTTTTTTAACAAATAAAAATGATTGACTTGTTTCATATTAGTACATTAGCAATTTTGGTAAGTATTGACAGTTACCAATTATTTATTACACTAATCATAAATTTTCATGTTATAAACATGGCTAATCGAATACTCGCAGATCACCAACGCAGTAGAAGCAGCTAATTGCCCAGTTCCCCTCAAAGATTGTTCCAGAGACCATATTAAATTTTTCTTGTATACAAAGTAAGCACTCAAAAATTGTTTTTTTTTTTTTTTACATTTTACATACATTCTCCTCTCTTTCGAGTCTTCTGAAGTGTACACAAATTCAAACAAAATTCACAGCGTTGAAAATCCGCCCCAAGAATTAATGCTGGATTTTCCTGTATCAGTAACAAATGCAACATTTAACGAAGATGCAGATTTTAAGTTTCTAATACATGGATACACTCAATGGAAAAATTCACCTGATTGGATTACTGTGCGAGAAGGTATGGTACCTCAACTGATGCGAGAACCTGTTAAATTATTCCACGTGGATTTTGATCGAAAATAGTCTTAACAGTTGCTCTTAGCTCAAGTAAGTACTTGACCAGAATTCTGGAAGTCAGTTTTGAGTTTGGGTCCCCTAGTGAAAATTCAAAGTTGAAAATCTGAAAAACTGCAAATAAAAAAATTTTCTACCATGAAATTAATCGGATTTTGGCTTTTTTGAGATGAAAGAAACAAAAAGTATTACAATTGTTGTCAGTCATTTGCTCTCATTAATTTTGAAAAGCTTATCTAGGTACTTATTAGTATGAGAGGTGAACCTACTGAAATTTACTTGAGAAGGTATAAAGCTGGGACCGGTTCCAAAAGTTGGTGTATGTATCCTTATGTTGAAAACCACCAGTCTGCCAATCCGCGATTGACATGGTTAAGCACATCGAAAGCTCGAAAGTTCACAATTTTCATGAACTTTCGGCCAAAAACATTGATGGTCGAAGTTGGTGTCAAATTACAGGATTTTTTGCGCTGAATCCGAATATGTAGGTCTTCCGACCCTTAAGTGCTGCCAAAGCCCCGGCAGACGATGTTAAAAGGGGAGAAAATTCGAAAAATTATTAATTTCTGAGTTAAATTAGCATTTAGACCCATATAATTGGTCTGAAAAATAATTTCAAGCGGTTTTAAGGGGTGTTCGATGGTAGTGACGATTTGTAAAACTCGAAAATGGCCAAAACATTGAAATTAGGGGATGGGGTGAGGAGGAAGCGTCTATAAATTCGCGTGTGATATATCGAAATGTATGTTTTTTGGGTCGTAAGAATTGATTTCAGTAATATTTTTCACATTAGGGTGGTGTATTTTTCATATATACCCAACGAATCTTATAAATGCTTGAAAGGTCTTCAATGTTTTGTTTTATGATTTGTAGGGTTTTTTTTTACGTCTCGTTATCGTAAATCATTATATACATGCTTTTTGTAAAAAATTATATAACTAATTCGAACGATTTTCGCATTGAATAAAACTTCGAGTTTTCAACGTTGGTGTATGTGATTCGGGAGAATAAGCACCACCTTCTCACCTCAATGTAAAAAATATTGCTGGAATCAATTTCTACGACCTAAAAAACATAGATTTCGATTTATCACACGCCCGAATTCGTGAATTTATAGACGCTTCCCCCTCACCCCACCCTTTGAATGTGAAAATTTCGGTCATTTTCGAGTTTTAAAAGTCGTCACTGCCATCGAACACCCCTTAAAACCGCTTGAAATTATTTTTTAGACCAATTATATGGGTCTTTATGCTTTTTCGAATTTTCTCCCCTTTTAACACCGTCTGCCGGGGCTTTGGCAGCACTTAGGGGTCGGAATACCTACATATTCGGATTCAGTGAAAAAATCCTGTAATTTGACACCAACTTCGACCATCAATGTTTTTGGCCGAAAGTTCATGAAAATTGTGAACTTTCGAGCTTTCGCTGTGCTTAACCATGTCAATCGCGGATTGGCAGACTGGTGGTTTTCAACATAAGGATACATACACCAACTTTTGGAACCGGTCCCAACTTTATACCTTCTCAAGTATATTTCAGTAGGTTCAGCTCTTGGACTACCTATATGTAATGCCTAAATCTGGCAATTGCCGAATGCCGGCATTCGCCAATTGCCAAATTTAGGCATAACATATAGGTATACAAAAAAATGATGAGTTATCACAATTGCATGCAATATTTTTTTTCAATTCAAAACAGTCATGGACCTTATCAATTTATTTATTAAAAACAATTTCAACTTCAACTTTTCAAATTTGCAATTTTGAATTTCAATTGAAAACCCCAAATTCAAAATTGGAAGCCGAAATTTTAATAATGAGGTACTTGGGCCAAGGGCTATATCTGAGACAACTTTTTTTTTTAAATCCACAGTGGACAGTTCATGAGGTACCTTAGGATTTCATAAAAAAGATGCGTAATTCAACTCGTTTAAAAATTTATAGAATACTTCAAGCAAAAGAAATGGAACCTATTGGTCGTCGATTATAACCCTATAGCTAGATGGGGATGTTATTTTGATACCTTGAAACCGAGCATAGTAAAAATAGGCGACTGCATAGCTGATTTACTCAGACTTGTGTTTAAAGAACATCCGAAAATAACCATAGATCGATTCCATTTTGTTGGCTTCAGCATGGGAAGTCAAATCTGCGCCCAGGTTTCCAATAGTCTCAAACCGTCTGGCTTGATAATCCCTCGAATCACGGGTAAAATACGAAATTTGATAAATCAGTCTTACCTACTTGATGACGTCATAACAATTATAATTTATAAATTTCCCCAAAGGTTGCGATCCTGCTTATCCTGGTTTCACCAAACTTGAAAAAAAGAAAAAAAGTAGATTAAATAGAGAACACGCGATTTTCGTAGACAGCATTCATTCAAATATGGGCCAAGCTGGGGTTATATTCTGTAACGCACACTATGACATTTATGCAAATAAAGGCACATTTCAACCTGGCTGTGACAAGACAGGTAGGTACCTGCTGTTAATTTACTCAATATTTAAACATCATTTTATTTTTCCAATCGAAAGTTATAGATTTAAAAACGACGTATTTGAATTGTTCTAGATCCTGGATGTTCTCACAACAGAGGATTGCAAATTTTCATAGAGTCTATCAACTCACCGGTAAAAATGATCGCACAGAAATGCGACTCCAAAGACGATTGGATTGATGATAAAGAATGCACAGGCGATCATCACTTGAAAATAGAAGTTGGCGAACATTGCACACCTCCTAAAAATGACGAGTAAGAGTTACGAACAACAAATTAGTTGAAGTTGAAGGGAAAAGCTCTGATTGCATTTTTCTTTTTACAGAGAAATGGGTATTTATCAATTCTTTACTAATCCATCCAAACCCTTTGCAATTGCAACACCGGGGCAATAAAATGTCGATTCAGAATGTGCGTACGAGTAAAGTTTAGGTATTCAGCACCCTAATAGCATTTGAGATGCGTTTACGCATACTGATTGCGGTATCCAAATACGCAAGGTGTACGAAGTATGCGTACAGCTAGCGTTTCAGTATACCAAAATGAAAAACTGAAGTACAAAAAATCTTGCTGAACGCAAACGTTTCAGTCAATGCTGTTCAGCACATGCTGAAACGCCTTGCGTTTCCGCATCGTAAATCAGTATACTGATCCGCATGCTGATCAGCAATGCGATTCGGTAGGCGAAACGCATGCTGCTTACCTACATCAGGCAGCAAGTAAGGAATTAGGCATACAATGAAAATAAAGCTTGCGTTTTAAGGTGCGTTTTCGTTTACGGAACGTATGCAGTTTTTGAGATGCGGAACGCAAGTACTCAGCATGTGTATTATGAGTGTGCGAAACGCATACCAGTAAAGGTTGCGCTTACTCTGGCGTAAGGTGTGCGATTTTTTTTGATCAACTTTTGAGAATTTTGAGCCTCAAATTGAGTCAATTTTTGATCAATTTTAAAAAATTGGCCTGTGACCTATCAAAGTGGGGTAGAATTTTGCCAGAAATTCAAAAATATCACCCAAAACTTTTTTTGAGCAACTTTTGGGAATTCTGCGCCTTTGATTTAGTCGATTTTTAAATAAACTTATCATTACATGGACGGTATGGATTAAAATTTAATAGAGAACCCAAAAATGAAAATCGAATAATTTTCTGAATGAAATTAAACCCATTTTTTTCCAACTGAATGTAATTGATTTGAATTTCATATTTTCTTTTTGAAAAGTTGAGATAGTTCATTTTTTCGCATTCCAATAAAATATTTTGTGTTTAAAATTACCTATACTCAAACTTGAAAGTTGTAAGTTTTGGATTGCATTTTAAATCTTTGGCAAAATTCTCTCCCTTTTTTTATAGGTCACATGCCAATTTTTTAAAATTAATCAAAACTGGGGTCAATTTGAGGTTCAAAATTCTCAAAAGTTCATCAAAAAAATTTGGATGATATTTTTGAATTTCTAGCGAAATTCTACCCCATTTTCATAGGCCACATGTCAATTTTTTAAAATTAATCAAAAATTGACTCAATTTGAGGCTCAAAATTCTCAAAAACTGATAAAAAAAATTGGATGATATTTTTGAATTTCTGGTGAAATTCTACCCCACTTTCATAGGTCACATGTCCATTCTTTGAAAATATTCAATGATCAACCCAATTTGGGGCTCAAAATTGGTGTCCTAAAATTTTGTTTTGATAGTAATATATTAAAAATGCAAAAAAATCCTCTATCTGATCAAAATTGAGAAAAAAAAATTTCTTGCTTCATACTGATATATTACCTTTAATACCAATTTTGCAACCTGATGTGATGGCGCACTCCTCTAAACCTTAAAGTAAGTACTTAATTACACTGCACTCAGTACGTTAAACGCACCTCATTCTGTGAGTATGTAGCGAGTAATGCGCTGGCAATCCTGAGATGCGTTTCTGCCATACCGACGTGAAACACTTTTTTGCGCATCACGCATCCTTTGATGCACCAGTTCACACATTTCGGCATGCGAAACGCTAGCGTTACGCATGCGTCTGACATGGATGCGCAATGCTACCATTCTGCAGGCAAAACGCAAGCAGAAACGCATAAGTTGGTGAATCTAACGGATGCGTGATGCGCAAAAAAGTGTTTCACGTTGGTATGGCAGAAACGCATGCGTTTTTTTTTTAAATACGCATCTCAAATGCTATTAGGGATATAAGTACACAACTATTATTGTCGTAAGGTACAGAGGTGCCGAGAAATCTAATCCTTGATGACCAAGTTGTGGGCACACGAAGTGTCTCTTTACAGATTTTAATATTTATTTTCGCGAATTTCGCCCCTACCTGGCCCTAGGGAAGTAAAGCGAAAATTCACCAACTTCTTTAGACTAATTTTAAAATCCCAGAGCTCAGTAAAGCGAAAATTCGCCAACCAAGGTGAGATAGGTATTTTATGACCTTAAAGCGATCAACGCCAAAGGTTTTTCTATTGTTGTAGAGCGAAAATTCGCCAACAACGTCTACAGGCAAAAACTACAAATTTTCGTAGAGCGATTAACGCCAACGAAAATATAAGAGAAAATAGCCAAAATCGTAAAGCGACTAGCGCCAACGATGTCTACAAAAAAAAGAAAAAAATAGAAAAAAAATAAGGCAATGTATTAAACAGAAAAGACAGAAGAGAGAGCAAGCTACCTAAAGCGATCAACGCCAAGGCAACTTGCTAGAAGAAGTGACGAGAAATTCGTCTGCACAAGCTTATATAATTTAAAAAATCGGAACTGGCTTTGGTAGCCACATATTTTTGACAAATTGAGATCGAACATAATTTTTGATGGCCAAACATTTCTGATAAATCGAAAAGGAAAATCTGTAACGTTTTGTGGCGCTACAAAGTCCTCGAAAAAAATTTGGGGGAAACACCTCTTTCAGAAATTACATTTGAAGACCTCATGGGAAGAACAGGTTACCTGAAATTTTATAAATTTTGCAGGAGAACGTTTTAAAGATATTGTTGAAGTGGAACTGAAAAAAAATGGGTTTTCAAGTTTTGTTTTGATTTTGTTACTTTCAAGATGTCAATTAGAATCATTTTACATCGGCAAATATTGCTCAAAAGTTTTTTAAAAGCTTCAAAGTCACTCAACACACGATGTGTTTGAACAACATTCTGAGAAGTTAACCCGTTCTTTCCGTGTAAGTGCCTCAATTAACCCGTTCTTTCCGTAAAGTGACACAGTTAACCCGTTCTTCCCGTGTTTTCTTGAAATTAACATATTTTTTCTCTGAAATTAATCAGTTTTTTCCACCTATGAGTTATCTTTTGTTGAATTATGATTTTTTTTTTCATGTTCACAACAATAAATCAACTATTTAAAAAACAAAAATCAGCTTTTTACACTTTTTTTTCTTTGTTTAGAGTAGTTAACCTGTTCTTCCCGTGTTTTTAATTTCTTGAAAATTCTTTTTTGCTTTTATTGACAAAATTTGAAAAGTTCGACATTTTTCATATAAACCACATAAAAGTACATGGATGGTTTATTGTACACAATGGCCAAAAAAAAGTCATTTTTGAAAAACCCTCAGTTAACCCGTTCTTCCCGTGAGGTCTTCATTTCAACTCTGAAATTACCCCCAAAATCACAATCTGTCAATGCATTGCTAAAATTACCCTCCCTATCGGAATTTTTCAAAAATTTTGGCCTCGGTGCGCTTGGCCGTATTATATTTCTTCTTCCATATAATTTTAAAATAATCCAAATCTTACCGAAGCGATTTTTTTCGTATTCTCAAAATTATGTCCACTAATTTTATTATTTATTATTTCTCCCCAAAACTTATTTTCGATGTTTGGAAATCAAATTTTTCAAATGCTTTTGCACCATATATGAGATTTTCTAAACATTTTTCCCTTGTTACTCGCTTCTCTCGGAGAAAATTAATTTCTCTCATATTCACATGTAATTACAAAATTTTATATATAATTTTTTTTGAAATTTTCCGTCCTTGCTTTGCTTGGGACAAATGGACAATTTCTTTGGGTTTTCAACTTTAATGAAACTAGTAATACGTTTCAGGGTATATAGGTAGTTAGGTACGTAATATTGATTTAGGTAAGGTTATCATATGATTGGAAAAATTGAAAATCAGAATTGGGATTTTCACATATTTCACCCCTTCCCTCCCCCTCCAGGCGAAATGCCTTTAGAACGCCACTGGTTGGATTAAAAAATTGAGTTTTTATGATTTAGGGCTTGGGACAGGATCACAGCGAGGTAGAAAGACGGGTTTTTTACATTGAGAGTCACGAAAAAATGAGGAGGGGTGTTAAAATGAGGGTGGAGGTGCGTGAGAAAATTGGGGGTGAGTCCACAAAAGTTTTGGGGATCTCGGCACCCCTGGTAAGATGTCGTTGATAATCAAGATTTAAGACTGATGTATTAATTATAATTATTTATATTTTAATAAATCAAGTTTAATGATCAGTTTCGTTGTTTCAATTGAACATTTTCATTAAACACAAAATCATCGACTCATCACAAATAAATTTATCTTCTCTTCTTTCAACATATGGTACCTGAAAAAATCCTTAAAATTTTGCAAAATGATTGTAATTGATGATATGACATTGACCAAGGTTATAAAAACTTGTTAACGTGAACGATTCAACATTACAATGTTTTTGCAGTGGATTTAAATCAAATAAAAATGTCGTTAATATCTCATTCGTAATTGAAACAATAATGAAATACGCTTCGCTCTATACGCAATGAGAAAAAAACACGAAAGATCATGATCACTATTTTCTCATTTTTTAAATAAGTGTTCAATAAATCAAGAGAACACACGAAATCGTAATCGAGCACAGTAGATATCGTTCATGCAACTTAAGTTAAGTACCTCTACCTATATAGTTCATTCCAAAGAAGATTATTTTGACGTCACCAACCTAATGGTGAATGGACACATGGAATGAAGTGTACTGTCGAGTGTCGATATATACATATTTACATTGATACGAGTTGAAGGAATCTCTTAAAAAACAACCATACTTAATAAAAAAAAATGACATTTTACAGGAGTGTCTCATAGCATTTAAATCTTGAAAACTTTGATTTTTAAAACTAAAAAAAATCAGATTTTTTTTGGAAAATGAATTACAACATTGTTTTTTTTTGTAAAATTTACTTTCAGCATATGAAATAAAAAGATCATTGTAAATGACCATGGTCGTTTTTTAAAAGACCCCTCTAATCCCAAATTCAGTCAAAGAATTTTCTTACTCGTGATTTTCAATAGAACTTTTATTGTTGCATAATGAGCACGTGTCGGAAGCCGGATACCCTGCACCTGACGGATTGGATTTAAATTTGTTTTGCACAACGAAAAGTATTAATTTTAAAAAATTTTCGTGAAAACTTTGCAAAAAGAGAATTGACCCAGTTTTCAAATAATGCGATAATTTTTTTATTTCGTGTAATTTTCTTAAATACTTCGACGAGACAAATATCTAATGTCATTCATCATGAATTACAAAATTTTACAAAGTTAAAAAACGATTAAGGTTATATCATTTGAAAATTAATTTAATTTTCATGGTTTTTGAAACTGAAAATCTTCCAAAGCAATTTCTTTTTTCAGGAAAATGAATAAAGAACTCACCAAATCGTTGGGCAAAAATTATGTGACAATCAGAATAGTCGAAGATCTACATAAATTCAATATTCATATAAAGAATTGAGTCATGTTTCACGTTATACTCATAATTACCCGATGATTTTTATCTCTATTCTGCCACAAAACGTGTACATGTATCCACGTAGATACTCGTAATTATTCCATTTCTCTTTCCCTTGATATCAATTTGTTTAGTTCAAATGATGTCAAACGAATCTGATTCGAAACAAACTACGGTTTAACAAGTGTTATTGTTTGATTTAATTCCTATGGTGTTTGCGGTTTGCGGATAGAATTTTTAAAACACACTTGAACTACGAAACAGCAGAAATGAAATAACCCTATTGACAATTTTGCTGACGTAATACTAGCATTACTAGCATAGCGCTAGCGTAAGTAACCAAATACTCGCGTTACGCTAGCATACGATTTACTAGCGAAACATTTGCTAGCAAAATGCTAGCTTTTCACTAGCACAATTTTTCATCGAAAAGGGACAGTAGCCAAAGACTAGCATAACTCTAGCGTAAATTAGACTAGCTTTATTTTTGCTAGCAGAATGCTAGCTTTTCAATAGTGAAGTTTTTAAACAAAAAGTTAGCCTAGTCAAATGCTAGTATTACACTAGCATAATTTGGAGCTAGTCTCTCACTCACTAGCAACACGCTAAAGTTTGATTCCTAGTAAAATTCTAGCGTTTTGCTGCTAGCAAAAAGCTACAATTCTTTGACAAAAAGTTACCGTAGCTAAACTAATACATATAAACTAAGCTAGCATCGCATTCGCTAGCGAGACGCTAACGTTTGACTATTAACGAAATTCTAGCGTTTGGTCACTAACAAAACGCTAGATTTTCGCTAGCACCGCACTACCGTACATTAGGCTATCATCGCAATCAGTGGCGTAGATAGGGGGGGGGTGTCCAGGGGGTCTGGACCCCCCACCCTAGGCGTCAGAAACTTACATGAAAAAGTGCCTTTTTGGAACATGAAAAATCTAATTTTCTCAACGCTTCGCCCTCGCTTCGCTCGGGCATGAAAGAAATCACATTTGATAATATGTATATAGTCAGGAATTTACGTAAAAAATGCCTTTTTGAAGCATTAAAAATCAAATTTTCTCAAAACTTCGCCGCGCCCTCGCTTCGCTCGGGCATGAAAGAAATTGCTAATTTATAAACTGTTTGAATCAACTATGTAAAAAATAGTTCTCTTTTGATATTCCAAGTCTCCATACCCACTTTATCGCTAACGTTCGACTACTAGCGAAATTCTAACCTTTGACCTCCAACAAAATACTAACTTTTCGCTAGTGCATTAAAATTTTTTTACAAAATTTACAGTTTCCTAGTACTTACTACCTAGCACTACACTAGCATAAATTAGACTAGCTTCGCATTCACTCTCTGGTGGCCTAGATCATTGCATGGAAACGCATACAGGGTGTCCACTATATCTCAGGAATCATTTTCCCTGACTTTTCAAAATTTGCCAGACCTTTTAAATATGATATTCGGGAACCGGGGGGGAGGGGGTAATTTTTTACGCGATGTACTTACATTCCGAATTCCGCATAAGAATGATACAAAATACATCGAATTTTTCTTTCAAAATCACTAGGAACTTTTTACAAAATTTTTAGATGCTCCTCTTTAGGCCAAAAAAAAATATTTAAATTCAATTCTGAAAATTTTTGAACCCGTCCAACTCCGCTTCGTCGCAAAAATTTGAAATTTGAATTCATTACCAAAAGAAAAAAATTTCAAATTAAAAGGAAAAACTAAGTATTCCAACGCAAAATAAAGTTTTGAAAATGAAATAAATTATGCCAGGGTGTCTTAACAAATCAAGCGAATGAAAATTCAGATTTTTCAGGGCTGAAAATTCAAAAATCTATTCACCCCCCCCCCCTTCCTTCCTTCCTCCCTTCCTCCCTCCCTCCCAAAAAAATAGAACATGCCTCAATTAAAAATTTACACAATCTCCGAAAAAATTTTAGTTTGTACCAATAAATAAAAAAGGCAATAAGGAGGTGAAATATAAATAATTTTATGGAAATAGAAAAATCGTGTTAAGCCCGAGCGAAGCGAGGGCGAAAATTTTTTCAAAAAAAGATAACCGTTTTTTCCTTATTCATGTTTTCCAAAACATGATCTATAAATTCGAATTCTATTCCATTCCCTTCCCTTTTTTTTTCAACATTTTCTCATCACAGCTCATCAAAAAGTTTCTAAAAAACTCAAAATTTGAATTTTATTATTTTTGAACAAATTCTGTAGTAAGAAGAGTAATTGACAAAGACATGCATTTTGAATATCAAATTTATTGTACATTATGATCTACACAAAATCACGAATAAAAAAATCAGATATACTCGTAACTCGCAAGATGCAATCATTTGTGCCGAGCGGAGCGAGGGCGAAAATTTTTGAAAAATTTAGAATAAAATAAGCAAAGAAGCACTTTTTTAAATGATTTATACATTTTTTTTTGGATTTCCAAAGAATTCCAGAGAAAATTCCAAAATTCCCTGATTTTTCCCTGACTTTTCCAGACTATCAAAATTCCCTGACTTTTCCCGGTATTCCAGGTTTTCCAGAGAATGGACACCCTGGCATACCACTTTTTTCTGAGTTCTACTTTTAAAAAAAAAGGCATTTTTGGTTTTTTAGACACTGTACAAGGGAGCAAGATTTTTTACAATTTTGTTTTTGAAATCTAAAACAAGCTGAAATTGAAACATTCCTCTTTTTGTTTTTGTTTTTTAAATTGATGCATCAGAAGTACAGGTACATATGTAACCGCCTTGGAAGAAATTTTTTTTCTTCTGCCATTGAAAAGAGCATTAAAAAAAAATTTGGACACTAAACGTCTTTATTCTGAGACAGTCACGTATGGTGGGGTGAACATATGTTTTCAAACGTTGGAAATTTTCCGACATTTCAAAGCGAGCAATTTACTAGAAAAATTGCTAGTAATACGCTAGGAGATGCAATGCTAACAAAATGCTAGCACACCTCGATAGCGTTTAGTCGCCTGTTTTTGGACATCATTTCGCTAGAATTACGCTAGCATTTTACTAGCACTATTGCTAGCATTTTGCTAGCCTTTTTTTACTTTTTTTTCTTTTTTTTTTTTGTCAATAGGGAACACTTCAGAGATGTTCGAATTAATTCGAAATAGTATATTACTATACAAGCAGCGGAAGTGAGCCTTTTCATGACGAGCGTAAGTTTGCGAAACGAGCCGAAGGCGAGTGAGAAAATACGCGAGTTATGAAAATGCTCACTACCGATGCTTATATTGTAAGATATTTTTCATTTTTACTTCTCAAAATCATCAATTAGTACTTTTACGTAAAGCGTACGCGTTCGTGCGGTTCGTATACCGGGTCACGGAAGTTTACTTCCGCGTACTAGGACGCGGAAGTAAACACGAAAAACACTAAAAACGGTGTTAACAGCTCAACAATGAAAAGACGAACTTCCGATCCGCAAATTAGCAATGAAAAAACGCACTTTCGATACAGTACAAATGAAAATGTTGTTTCCAAAACGCAAACAAAGAAGGTATCCCGTCTCGAAGTAAAATTTTGAGCTGAAACAAAAATAAAAATTTCATGCGCCGAAGTTCATTTCTCGAATTTTGGAGCTCATATCGATACGCAAAATATTAAAATTAGTTTGATATAATCAACGAAAAAAGCGATGAAATTTGGTATAGGTACCCTATTTTCGACCTCCTGAATTAATTGGAAGTGGTTTCAAGACGTTTCAGAGCCTTCAAAAAAATTTGTTATTTTCCAGCACTGGAGAAAAGCCCATAAAAATCGTCCAAATGAACTTCAGCGCCCATAAACGCGGATTAGGTACCCACATTGTTGATCTATTTGATCGAAAATAGAGTATCTACATATATATCATCAGGAAATAAATATTGAGCAGTTTCATTTCATTGGGTTCGGTTTAGGAGCTCAAATTTGCGCTCGAATTTCTTTCTATTTAGGACGTTTCAAAACGGAAATACCTCGAATTACAGGTAACATATTTTATATAAGCAACAAACGCAGTCAATAATTCTACACTCAAATTAAATCAATCAACCAAAATATTGTTCTTTTTTCAGGTTTGGATCCTGCTGATCCAACCAGACTTACCCCGGATACTGCTCAACCTGCAGTATTTATTCTGAACTGCCAAAATGCGAATTTTGTCGACGTTATTCATACAAATATGGGTCACCAAGGAACGTTATATTCAGCCGCACATTACGATTTTTACGCAAATGACAACGTGTGCCAACCTGGATGTAATTGTGATGGTAGTGTTAGAGATAGGGTAGGGACGAAGATTGGATGACTTGATCAGGGAAATCCTCTCATTCGCGCCGGCCAGTCTCTAATCATTTTGTGTCACTCGCGTGACTGTAGTGTGATCGATGTTACTCATGATTAAGAACTATTAATGATAAACAACACGACACACTGGTTTCGTCTGCCAATCGATTTATTCACTAA
>JAVBJF010000697.1:0-83650 GCA_033439095.1 Pseudococcus viburni | reverse complement strand
CGTTGACGGAGGCGAAAAGTGTAGATGATACATTGTATACTATGCTTCCGGAGCCAAAAGAGTTGGTTTGCTGGTGGAGTCCTGTGGACTCATACACATAAAAAAATATACAGAAAAAAAATTTGAGAAATTTTTTCCCCTCTCAGTGTGCTCTTACTAATTTTGATATGGGGAATCTAATTCTGCAAAGTATACACGTCTAAATTAATTTCTAGTACCGGAGGCCAAGGCGTCTGTATTACCTACGGAGGCCAAAAAGCCTCAGTTCACGTATATATATATATACACGTTTATGTACACTTTTGTCTTTGAGTAATCTCGAAAGTGGTGAACTTTCAGAAGAAAACACATATCACAAAAATTGTAGAGGAAGGATTGAAATTTTGAGATTTTCAAACCGATTTGAAATCCATTCAGCCGTTGTCGAGATATTGAACTTTGAACTTTGAGAAATTTGACTGAAAAATGTACACTTTGTCCTTGAATAAACTCGAAAGCTGCGAACTTTCAGAAGAGGACACATATCACAAAAATTGTAGAGGAAAGCTTGAAATTTTCAGATTTTCAAACCGATTTGAAATCCATTCAACCGTTTTCGAGATATTGACCTTTGAAGTTTGAGAAATTTGAATAAATGAATAAAAACGGTGAAAATGTGAGACATTTGAATGAAAAAGGTACAATTTTGTCCTCGATTAAACTCGAAAGCTGTGAACTTTCAGAAGAAAACACATATCACGAAAATTGTAGAGGAAGGATCGAAATTTTGAGATTTTCAAACCGATTTAAAATCCATTCAGCCGTTTTTGAGATATCTTACTTTGAACTTTGAGAAATTTGAATGAATGATGTACACTTTTGTCTTTGATTAAACTCGAAAGCGGCCAACTTTCAGAAGAAAACACATATCACAAAAATTGTAGAGGAAGAATCGAAATTTTGAGATTTTCAAACCGATTTAAAATCCATTTAGTCGTTTCGAGATATCTAACTTTGAACTTTGAGAAATTTGACTGAAAAATGTACACTTTGTCCTTGAATAAACTCGAAAGCTGCGAACTTTCAGAAGAGGCACATATCACAAAAATTGTAGAGGAAAGCTTGAACTTTTCAGATTTTAAAACCGATTTGAAATCCATTCAACCATTTTCGAGATATTGAACTTTGAAGTTTGAGAAATTTGAATAAATGAATAAAAAAGGTGAAAATATGAGACATTTGAATGGAAAAGGTACAATTTTGTCCTCGATTAAACTCGAAAGCTGTGAACTTTCAGAAGAAAACACATATCACGAAAAATTGTAGAGGAAGGATCGAAATTTTGAGATTTTCAAACCGATTAAAAATCCATTCAGCCGTTTTCGAGATATCTTACTTTGAACTTTGAGAAATTTGAATGAATGATGTACACTTTTGTCTTTGATTAAACTCGAAAGCGGCGAACTTTCAGAAGAAAACACATATCACAAAAATTGCTCAAAATTTCGATCCTTCTTCTACGATTTTTGTAATATCTGTCCCCTTATGAAAGTTCACAGCTTTCGTGTTTAATCAAAGACAAAAGTGTACCTTTTTCATTAAAATTTCACAATTTTTTTTTTATTCATTTATTCAAATTTCTCAAACTTTAAAGTTCAATATTTCGAAAACGGTTGAATGGATTTCAAATCGGTTTGAAAATCTCAAAATTTAAATCCTTCCTCTACAATTTTTGTAATTTGTGTTTTTTTCTGAAAGTTCGCCGCTTTCGAGTTTAATCAAAGACAAAAGTGTACATCATTCATTCAAATTTCTCAAAGTTCAAAGTTGTGATATGTGTTTTCTTCTGAAAGTTCACAGTTTTCGAGTTTAATCAAAGACAAAATTGGGAAACAATTCATGACAGGAAAATATTAATGACGTAGTACGCGTGTATACGTATGCGTACGCGTGTATACGTATGCGTACGCGTACGCGCGCATGGGGGGGTAGTTTTACGTAGTTTAGTGACATGTATATCGTTGTCAAACACATTTCGGCAAGCTGCTCCGGTAGCTGAATGGACAGAGCGATGGCTCACAGTGCGGAAGGTCCCGGGTTCGAATCCCACTGCCAGAATAATTTTTTGAAATTTTTTTTCATCGTAATTTTGGAATTTTCAAAACGACGATTTTTTTAGACCGACTGAATGTCAAGGTGAGGTGAGGTTTAGTCTTTAGGATTAACAATGCTGCTTTCGAGTTTAATCAAAGACAAAAGTGTACATCATTCATTCAAATTTCTCAAAGTTCAAAGTAAGATATCTCGGAAATCCATTCGGCCGTTTTCGAGATATTCAACTTTGAAGTTTGAGAAATTTGAATAAATGAATAAAAAAGGTGAAAATTTGAGAAATTTGAATGGAAAAGGTACAATTTTGTCTTTGATTAAACTCGAAAACTGTGAACTTTCAGAAGGAAACACATATCACAACTTTGAAATTTGATAAATTTGAATGAATGATGTACACTTTTGTCTTTGATTAAACTCGAAAGCGGCGAACTTTCAGAAAAAAACACAAATTACAAAAAAGTCGGTAAAAATTGTAGAGGAAGGATTTAAATTTTGAGATTTTCAAACCGATTTGAAATCCATTCAACCGTTTTCGAAATATTGAACTTTAAAGTTTGAGAAATTTGAATAAATGAATAAAAAAAAATTTGTGAAATTTTAATGAAAAAGGTACACTTTTGTCTTTGATTAAACACGAAAGCTGTGAACTTTCATAAGGGGACAGATATTACAAAAAATCGTAGAGGAAGGATCGAAATTTTGAGATTTTCAAACCGATTTAAAATCCAATCAGCCGTTTTCGAGATATCTTACTTTGAACTTTGAGAAATTTGAATAAAATAAAAAAGGTGGGAATTTTAGAAATTTCAATCAAATGAAGTAAAAGTTGCAGAACGCTTTAAATTTTTATTTTTCAAGAACCCCTGAACCAATTGAGCTGAAATTTTCAGAAGTGACAGAGGAAAGTTGGAAGGTGATACAGTAAAAATTTCAGTTCAATCGGTTCAGGTATGCCATCCACCAGGTAGCTGAAAATTGATTAACAGTTTTTTTGAAGCCCACTCAAAAAAATGTGATGACACACTGACGAAAGTAAATTTAATTCTCTACAACGTCCTTCACTAACTTTTTTGCGGGACGCCTCCTTTACTCAAAAAACGGTCACTAAAGGGCGTAATGAGAGGTTCAAAACTCACATTTTGCATTTTGGCATTCAAAATTCTGTAAAAGGGCACATTCTGACACATTGTGGGTCGCGGATTCCGAATTTGTCTTTGTTTTACCGATTCGAATCTCCTGGATGCCTGAGGGGATGGAGGAGGGAAAGGCTGAAATTTCAATTTCGGCAATTACTTTAAAATTATACATACAGCTTTTATGTAATTTGGGGTTATGTTTCAAATTAGGCTTTGGTTTTTCGATTTCAGCCCCCTAGGTTCCCCTATGTACATTAGACAGCTTAGAGGTCCAAAATTTTGGAATTGGGTACTGGGCAAAAATTTTAATTTCGAGTAATAACTTGAAACTGATTTCAAAGGCCTTAGTTTTTCGATTTGAATTTCCCTAGATGTCATAAGGGGTATCGAAGTTCAAAATTTTGAACTTAACTTGAAAAGAAGCAATATAAATTATGTAAAAAGAATTGTTGATTTCAAATTTGGCCTTAATTTTTCGAGTTGAATCATCCTTCGATGCTAATAAATTTACATTACGTTGTATGTGAAAACCGAAAAGTCGGTTACCTTACGCGACTGCGTAAGGTTTTTTTTATTTGCGATACGATGGCCTTTATAAGTTCTTCTACTACGCAACTCTATTTGTCGTCGTAAAAATATTAACATGGTATTTACTGTCCCATTTTCCTTTCTTGAGAGTATTTCTTATAAAGGAGGTATCCCAACCGGCAGCAAAATTTAGGACAGAAACAAAAATGAATCAAAACTACATCATAAAAAAAACATCTCCAAAATTTCAGGCGCTGAAGTATATTTCTCTAATTTTGAGGAATTTAAAATTTCAAAATTGGCTACATTGTCCTGAAAAATGATATAAAAGTTGGATCAAATCAACTTTTTATATTGTATTTTCGACAGTAGTGGGAATATGCCGATTCTCCGACAAGATTGGGTCTATGGATTAGGTTGAACTATAGTCATTTGCCTCAATCTGGAGATGAAGCTCAAGTTTATTTATTGACCGAATTTGTCACGGGTGGACTTGATGGCCCACACTGCTGACTCTCTGTGAAGTCGGTGTAGTGGTTGCAGTGTGGCAACTATTTGAAACGTAGTTCTAGTCAATGACTGCTCGAGGCGAGAGCGAGAATGAGAATTTATTTTGTTGAGCACAGCCATCTGTGCTTGGCTACTACTCCTGTTTTAGCCTCGGCTAGTTTTAGCTGTCAGTGTTTATACAACATTATGAAGAGATAGAGGAGTAGAGTACCACACCAGTGGCTTACTACTTGTGCGCAGGGAGTGGAACCAATTGGAACCACCACCAAAAAAAAAAAAAACAGAATCGCCACTTTTTTTGGATTTTCAAATGAGAACCAGAACCATCTGGAACCATTTGAAGAATTTATGGAATCAGAACCACTTGGAACCATTTGAAAAATTTTATGGAACCAGAACCAATAGAGAGAACCACCAGAGAGGAGTTGTTTTGAAATTAACCAGAACCACCAGAACCAGAGTTTTCTTCTGGTGGTTCTTCAAAATTTCAGTTTTTTTCTTTTTTCAGTTTCAGTTTCAGTTTACATTCCTGCAAAATGCAGATAATGACTGAATTTGAAAAAAATAAATATTTTTAAAAATTAGGATAATTTTCAAAAATAGTCTAATTAGAGATCTAATTTTGATTTCAAAATACAAAATTAATCAAATTTTGATGACTCATTTTGAAGTGAAACAACAATTTTTGAAAAAAAAATTAGAACCATTAGGAACCGGAAGAACCACCACCAATTGGAACCAAAAGAACCATGAAATGGTCTTGATTCTAGGAACCAGAACCACAACCACAAGAAGTAAAAAAAATGAAACAAAACCACAACCAAATGGAACCACTTCAGACCATTATGAAAACCAAAACGGGAACCAGAACCGGAACCATTTCATCCTGATGGTTGAAGAGAACCTTCACAACCACCAATAAAAAAATTTCAATTGGTTCCACTCCCTGCTTGTGCAAGTGTGTCTTACTGTTCAAATACTTGCCATTGGTGGGTTGGGTAGGATAAAAAAACAAGGGTATTTAGGGAAAATGGTAATTAACATATTGATTATCCATGAGAAACTCGCAAAATTTCTGAAATTCTGAAGTATAAAAGTAGTTTTTGGGGTTGTCATCATTTGGATTGAAGTTTGGAGCCATTTCGTCACAAATTTCGTTAAGTTGGGGGCAGAAAAACATAAGATGGAACGAGTTTTGCTCCACATGAGCACAGGTGCAGTATTTATCAGGGGCTTTTCCAATTTTGTGTAAATAATTTTGAAAGCTGTGTGATTTGAGAAAATTTGTGTTGTTTTGTAATTTAGAATGCAATCCGAATCATAAAAGTTTTTTAATTTTAGGATCAAGATATATGTGATTGGAGCTTTTTGAGATAAATTCCAACGTAGTTGCCATCTTTCGATCAACTAGTTGTAAAGAATAGCTTTTAGTTTTTTGTAATTTAAATTTTGAGCCGTGATAGTTTCAATTTTGTAATCTGGAGCTTTGTGAAGAGGGGTTTCAATTTCATGGACATTGGGAATTGTTTGGTATGTGATTTCAAATAATTTTGGGGTCGTTTGTTTTATATTGGGTAATGAAAAGTTGTGCACCGCATTTAGGATATCCAAAACGGGGTGATTATTTTTAGCCGAATAGATTAAATTTCGAGTAAAGATTTGGAGATAGAGAGGTATTTCTTTTGAAAGGACAAACGAGGCCTCATACTAGATTGTATAATACGTTTTTGCTATGTTTATCCAATAAAGTCTTTGAATTTTTCACATAATTTTTTGGAGGTAACTACAATTGTAGAGTAAATGCCAGAAAATTGAATAGCAATATTTGAAAAGTGTGCCAATCTATTCGAAAGGTAAAAAATAACTAAATAAGGTATATCCAAAATTTCAGCTTCATTCGTTAGTTAGATCGATCAAATACTCTTTTTTTGCAGGGCAATGAGGCAATTTTGAAATTTCAAAAATTTGCCGAAATTTGAGAAATGAACTTTCGACACTTGAAATTTTGGATATGGAGTTTCTATGTTGTACTTCCGATTTATTTTTGTTTCGGCTCAAAGTCATACTATCCATTTAGTCCAGTAGTATTAATATTTCATAGGGAAAGACTCGGCGGCCAACCGATTTTTGGCTCTAATAGTCCATTTTCATGTCCTGAACATGAATCTGAGGTGTCCGGTCCCGTCCGGTGTCCGCGTCTCCCCCAAATTGTGGATCTTTGCCCCCTAAATAAGGGTTTTGGCCCATAACTACCAAAATATTGGCGCTAGAGCAAAAATGAGGTCCACAAAACTTAATCTACATCAAATTTCCAATCAAATGACTTATGAATGATACCCACAAATCCAAGAGGGCTGAAGCTACTATTGAGAAAAAAAACGGGTTTCCAATTTTATTCATAACACAAGTCGACAAAAAAAAATTGTTGTTCCAAGTTACAGTTCTAATGCCTAAATTCTGATTCTAGGAATCGAAATACACCAACATACTTATTCGTGGATTTCAAGGTTTGCTTGGACGGCATGGGTGGGGGGGGGGGTGTCAAAAAATGACGTTTTTCGAGAACAATAAACACGAGCTTAAGAAAAAAAGTTTCAAAATTTTTTTGATCCAGTCTTATAGAAAATTTTACGGCAAATCAAATAGAATGAACCGCAAACATCTATCTCATTTTTAAAAAAATTCACAGCCTAAACTTTCCTAAATTCTGTAAAAAAAAATCTCATTTTTTGTGCCATTCCTACCAAAAAGTGACATTTCTGAGCAAACTAAGCATCCTACGACAAAAATGATAAGAACAAAAATTGCAGAGAATAAAATTTCCTATCTGGTAGAAGCGGTTAGATTTTTTTGGCACCCATAGTTTTCAAAATATTTTTGTGTAAAGTTGAACATTAGTAACTTTTGGTAGCCAAAAATTGATTTATTTTTCATTTTTTTCTCAATTGCCTCCACTAAAGTTCAACTTCACTCGAAAATATCTTGAAAACTATGCATCCCAAAAAAATCTAACCGCTTCTACCAGATAGGAAATTTTATTCTCTACAATTTTGGTTCTTATCATTTCAGCAGATATATAAGCCAAAAATCAGATTTTTGGAGAAAATCCCCTCCCTTTGATCAATTATAGCTCCAGCCCCCTTGGGTTTCTGAATACCATTAAAAAGTCATCTGATAGGAAATTTGACGTAGAATAAGTTTTGTAGACCTCATTTTTGCTCTAGCGCCAATATTTAGGTAGTTATGGGCCAAAACCCTGATTTAGGGGGTAAAGATCCACAATTTGGGGAGACGCGCACACTGGACGGGACCGGAAGACCATTAAAGCCAAAAATCGGTTGGCCGCCCAGTCTTTCCTTATAACCCCCTTTTTTTGACTAATTAGGATCTTCCCTTGTTAGGAAGAAAAAAGGCACTCCTGTGGAAATATTTTTCGAAAATGAATTATCACCTGCTTCTCTTTGGCAGAATTCAGCTCTCACTATGTAGCTTTCCAAAAAACAACCCAAATTACCCGAAGCGATAGCAGAACCCGATAATGAGGTTAAAATGAACCGCACTCGAGATTAAAGTTTTTCATAAATATCGACCTCGAACAAGGAAAAGAGGGGATCGTCGAATTATTTAGACAAATGTTCCAGCAGCGATGCTGCCTTAGCGGTTAATTGATCCCAGCACGAACCCGAAAAATTGAGAAAATAAGTCCATAGATGGCAGAGGGCGCAGCAGGAGTAAAATTAAAGAAACGAGAATAAGAACTGAGAAGATAGGTCGTTATCGGAGCCTTGAGAACATGAAGAAGGGGCTGTTAAACGTTCACCGCCGATATTACACCGCAGAAACGATATTATTATAATGTGCGAGGGAGTACCTAGGAGAGGTGAAGTTTTAGCCGTTATCGGTTGCGGTGCACACGAAGACAAGACGGGTGGATAAGTACACGGTGTTAGGTTCTTGCGAGATGTTCGCCGAAGTTGGTAGAGAAAGACTGAGGCGAGGACCATGGGAGGTTTTCATTTTCGCCAATTTTAGTATCTTCGTCGGTTCACCTGCGAGAAAAAACACCGAGGTGGTTTCGCCGAGAAAAAAGTATAAAGAAGAGAAGGAAATAATAAAATTTCCAACTCTGGCTTCTTGTTTTCGGTGTTTACAAGCGAACAACGGCGAAGAAAAAGAGCTACGAGAGAGTATCGGTGGCAGCAGACGAAGGTGAGGCGAGATTTACGAGCTTTATTATCAAGCTCGATTTACTGATAAGCGAATCTCCGGGCTGCGTTGTTCGGTTTGAAATTATCTTGTTAGCGGGCTTGCCAGGCAGGAGGAGATGTACGCTCCGCTCGCGTCGTCCGACCGAAAACTAAAAGGCGAAGTTGAAAGCGCAAAAAGCTCGAATTAACGGGCCAAGATTTGTCTCAGTTGCCGAATAATCTGATTAAAGGATTACAAAGAAGCAAATTGCTGTTAAGTTGGAATATATTTTTCCGGCAGTTTGCATCTCTTTCTCTTTCAGTCTTGTTTGTCGTCTTATACTTGGCCCCGTCGTCCTTGGAACCCCACTCTGGGTCTCGCGCTTTTTCTCGCTACGTAGGTTGGTTGCTGTGTGTTTTTTTTAATGTAGTACGTTTTGCCAAACAGAATCGAGTATTTTTTACCCCTCGAAGAAGAAGACGATGGGAAAACGCTAATCGAAAAACGCAAACGGTCGGATTTAAATTTTATATCGAAAATATTTGTTAGGAGGGTGAATCGAGCCGCCGCTAGCATCGTCACGAAACGGCCCAGATTAAGAGGTAATTTACGTCTTGAAAAATCCCAATAATAGCTGCGCCGCCGACGGTGTTCGGGTTCCCTTCTTTCGCTCTTTATTCGCCTCGTTTTTTGAAACTTCGCATGTTTCGCGGAGTTTCGCCGGTGGAAAGAATAACATCGAGGGGGTGAAAATGTCTTGGAAGTTTGTATAGAAATCGAAGAAATTGAGGGGTACGAACGTTCGAAAGTTATGAAAAAGGATAATTTCTATACATAAAAATCTTGAAAATTTGATTAAGTATCCAGAATTAAATTTTGTAAAAATTATCGATTTCTAGGACCAAAATTTAAAAATCCGATCTTTTTTATGACGTCATGATGTTGAAGATTTTTTATTTACATTGTGAGTTTTATTTTGATTTTTCACGAAAAAATTATTTTTGTCAAAATCACAGCTGATTTTGACATCAAACGTTAGATCTTTTATGAATCAAAATCGTGTAAGTTGGTTTTATTTTTCGTTTTCAATTATTTTCTTATCAAAATTATGACTTTTTGGTTTTTAAATCAGAGAAATTACTTTTCTTTAGTAAGTTTTGATCGTTTTTATGAAATTACTGCCGATCAGAATAAAACCTTTGTGATTATTGGATAATAAGTGGTGACCTTTTTCATGATATTTTTGATAAAAATCAATACTTATTGAATTTTTAATGAAATTTGCGTTTTTTTTTTGTGATTTTTAAATTCAGTTTTATTTGAATTCGTAGATTACTTGTGACTTTTGTGGTTTTGATTCAATGCTTGCAATTTTAAAAAAAATTTCAGCTGTAAGTACATATATTGAATTTTTTAAAATTAATTTCCATTTTTTTTCAAAAATTGTGACTTTTTAAACAGACTTGTGATTTCTTTCAGACCTTTTTTTGGGGGGATGTATATTTTTTACGCTGGATTTTGATTCTTGATTTTCTGTTGTTAGTTTTTGATCAAAATTCATTAGGTAGGTTGCGTTCAGCTTGAGTTAGATATACCCATAAATGACGTCATTTTTAGGTGTAAACAGAAATTAACCAATCAATTTTTTGAAAAAAACAAACTTGCCCATTCTCTGAATATATGTTTAATTGTTTATACAAGAAAGTAAAAATGCGATGCCATTTTTGGGTATATCCAACCCAAGCTGAAGTGCCTCTGGTCTTATAATTTGAATCAAATTGTAGCTATTTTTAACAATTTTTGAAAAATTTCAGTCAAATTTAAATTCCTGGACTTTAAGTATTGTGTTGTTCGATGATAATGTTTTAATTTGTAAATTAATTGAATTTTGACTTCTCACAATATTCCTGATCATCGTTCAAAATCATGTTTTTTTACTTGTTTTTTCAACATGTAAATTTTGAACTGAATTATAAATTTTGATTTTCAATTTTTGATTTGTATCTGTTATCTGACTTGTGACGTTTTCTTGATTTTTTGAAATCGAAAATCGATCACAACTTTGTGAAATTTGAATTAAAATATAAATCTTATCACTTCCTTAGAAAGTTCTGAAAATTTTCAGTCATAAATTTCTAACCTTTTCATGTTTTTATTTCCAAATTTATCAAGTTTTTTTTTCAACTTGAAGAATTTCAAATGAGACGTTTGACTGTTTGTAAAATTATTTGCTATAAATTTAACGAATTTTTGATTTTTGAATCAGAATCGATTTTTTGTGACTTTTCAGATAAAAAACTGATGTATTGTATTTTCAAGTGTTAATGGAAAACTGTACTTCTTTTTGTAATTTTTTTTTCAAAAACCAGTTCCGAAACTGATTTTTTGATCAAAAAGAAAACAGAAATTCATTTCATGATCACTGAATACAAATTAAAATAAATAAATCTTGTATTGGACCAAATAATACAAACATTGCAAACACTCTTTATTTCCCTCATTAACTAACTCGCATCAAATTCACACATTTCTCTTTTTCCATTCCTCTCCCCCCCCCCCAATTTTTGCCAAATCACGGGGTTTTACAATGGGTGAACCTTTTAAATCTAGATGATAACTTTTGGCTTTTGAATACCAGACTCTTGACTTATTTGAGGCTTTTTTGATCAAAACGAATGATTCTTGAATTTTTAATCAAAATTTTATCTCGTTTTTCTGAATATGTAAATTTTCGATTCAGTTCACAATCGTCATTTTTTGAATGGATTTTGTGTCAAAAAACAACTTGTTAATTTAAATCACTGAATTTTTCTGACCTTTTTGACGAATTTAGTAATTTTTGAGCATGATATTTCGATCAAAAAGTTTCAAAATTTACTATTTTCACGGATTTTTCATGGCGAAAAAGTGAATTTTGAAACTTTAAGCGTAACTATCCCGAAAAGGGTGTTTATCGGGGTATTTTGACTTGCTGAACATGAATATGGGATTGGTTTTTTCATCTAGTCATTTCTTAAAGAAATGGCCAAAACCAAGTACACAGCGAAATTCTACATTAAAAAAAACGTATATTTAAGTAATCTTTCCAGGGTGGTCGCTCTTCGCTTATGTGGTGTTTTTTACGATTGGAAACTTCAAATAGCCCGAAAAACGTGAAGAAGTGCACTAAAATTGCTGAAAAAATTATCATACCTAAATACACCTCTGCGAGATGTAACTCTGTGCCAAAGAACAAAAAATCTCCTTCACTTCCGTTGAAATTAAAAATTCTTGAAAATAATCCAATAAAATGGCCGTAACTCCGATAGGGAGGGGAAGGGGGGGTAGGGGTCCAAAATTTTGTGAACAAATTTTTCTAGTCAATGTACACTACTTGAGGTGTTTATAGAAGCCCAAACGCGCCTGGGGCCAAATTCACCCCTTATCCGGCCTTAACCTTTATTATTATTTTTTTCAATTTATAACTTTCGAATCTTGCATGAATTTTTACATTCAATTTATGATTTTTTCGCTGAAATCTTGGATTTGACGAATTCCAAGTTCAAAGTTATGACATTATGAGTTTTTAATCAAAATTTACTTTTTTAATGAATTTTTACATATCTAAAAAATTTGTTATCAAATCATAATTTTTGTACTTAACTCATTTCTTAGGTACATACCTACCAATAAAATTAATACCATCCAGCAAATTCAACATTTTTAAATCTTGTGCTTTCACCAAACGAAAAATTGCGAAAAGAAAAATCAAATCCGAAAATCTGCGACGCGAGATTTAAAACTTTTCAATCCGAATACCTCAAGGTGTAAAAAAAATCAAAACTTTCATCGCACGTTTTAAATTTGTATATTCGAGTTGTTCATCGCATAGGTATCTAGACTTCGGGATTATCTTGTCGAACACGAAAATCCGCATCGACTTGACTCGTCGTCGTCATTTCTTCCAGATGTTGATGTACACTGAATACGTTTTTGTATATCTGGATGACACGGCCTCTAGGACGACATTCGGCCCGAAAATTTTCCCACATTTTACCCAAAACCGTGTAAAACGCGCCTACTTATTGTTCTCGGTGCGTCAGCGGGTTCGAGTATTACTTGCGTCAAAAGCAAATACGATTTTCACGGTTGGAAAGCTCTTTAAATAAAAGCTCATTTCTTGCTAAGTCGATCCGCTCAATTTGAGAGAGAAAGGCGAACGAACCCGGCGATGAAACAGACCAAAAAGAACGCGAAAGAAAACGTCATTCTCGCGTTTATAAACCTTGTCTTTAGCATCCAACAGTTGATTTTTTCCCCCAAACAACTGTTTGCTAGTTGCGTATGTGTTCGAGGCACCAGAGAGAGAAAAACTGTACAAATACCACTCTCTTTCATCCGCATCGTCGTCAAAAATAAAAGTAAAAAAATGAAAAAAGTATACTCGAGCACACGCGAAATGAAAAAGCGACCTTGTACGCACATTCTACATCATTTCCGAAAAAAAAAACTTACGACAACTTGTATAACTTCATTTCGAACGAGAACGCGAAGACCATACCATCGTGTGTCTATGTAATAAGAAAAGTAAACTCGAAAACAACAAACGACTATGCTACTACATCCCCAATACCTTTACCATCCCAATCTCCCACACGTCTACTTGCCTGCTGCCCGAATATAAGAAAAAAAAAACACGCAGCTGTATATTGTACGTACACATTTGAAAAATAAAAGCTCGTCTGACAAAAAATCAACTTTATTCCGAGTACAAATATTGCAGAGAAAAAAAGTTCACGGTATTATTAACTTTTTCCAATACCGAAAGAAGAAAAGTTTTTTATTCGCTCGAATTTGCCCGCTGTGCCTTCTCTCTTCGTCTTACTTTCGCTTTTTTTTTGGCCTTCGTTGTTGAGCACCGTACAAGGGGAAGTTATGCTGCCTGTATCGTTGCGTTGAAACGAATAATGAACGAGAATTTTTTCCGCTCGACCGATAACCCAACGCTGGAAAGAGGTTGAAATTGAATAAAAAAAACAGGCGCAGGGGCGAGATATGAATTTTTTTTATTAAATTCGTATCCCATCGAGTAGTCTGGTCGTTTTACCCCTTGCGGTGGATTATCGATTAATGCAGCTGGCACAGTTAGATTTTTCCAATAGTTATGTGACCTCGTAATGTAATGTGAGCTGGTCGAGTTGTCCAGGAAATTTTCGATTAGATTAATAGAAAATTAATATTAAATGTATCTTTTTCTAAGTGAAAGAGTCACGAGGCTGAGAAAGTTTTCAAAGCTTTTTAAAGATATTTTTTCAATTTCGAACAAAAAGGAAGTACGAATGTGACGTATTTTATAGAAAATCCCAATCTAAGCAAATTATGTTCAAATTTTGCCTCCCCTCCGCTATTCATGAGTTGTGAGGTTTTTTATGCCATAATACAGTATATCATAATATTGAAGTGCTAGAGTAGGTATGTAAATAATATGCAAAGGAAGTCGCAATACAAATGTCAGTAGGTTTGTTCCTATCGCTTCTTAGCAACCAACTAATGCTAAAAATTCAATCTTTTTCCCTCTTGAAATTGCTGGGTCAAACGGCCTAAATGAAGGGTGGGGGGGGGAGACTTAGCAGGGATCTCAAAAAGTAACATTTTGACCCTAATTATTTAAATAAAATCACCAAAAAAATTATATGTAGGTGCTTGAAAAAATCGTTTCTTCAAAAATATTATCAGAATCGACTAAATAGATCCTGAAAATATTACTCTGATTTGAAAGATCATTTTACTTTTTTTTCGATTATTGTTGGTATGCTTTTCTAGATTTTGCAAAATTTTGACCGAAAGTTGACCTGACGTTTTTATTCTCAGAAATTCATAATTTCTCTTCAAATTTTCCAATATCGATTTGAAAATTTTTACAAGTCATTCTCATTTTAAAGGTTGAAAAACTGTCAAAAATGTTCCCCTACCCCTTGGAAGGGCCCGCCAAGGACGTAAAAAATTTCCAAAAAAAAAACTCAAGTACTTACTCACTGTGTAACATTATCATTTGTCATGTTTTTGAAGGCGCTGAATTAGAATTTCAACTCGATTTTTCAATTTGAATCCCTCAAGTATTTACTTTCAAATTTCAAAAATTCCAGAAAATTGAAAAAAAAAATTAAAATCAATTTTAGAGCTTATTTAGTGACTATCTAAACCAAATAGTTTTTTTTTTTAATTTAAAACACTGATTTTTTCAAAAAAATGTGCTTTTTGGTCTAGATAGTCACTAAATAAGCACTAAAATTAATTTCGATAAAGTTCAAATTTTTTCAAAATTTTCAAAATTTTGAATTTTTGGCAATTATTAAAGAATTGATGGCTCTGGCGAGATCGGAAGATATGAATCGATTTTATTTATTTGTTTTAATTATAGTCGTTTCAATTTCAGGTTATTTCACGACTTTTAACATTGTTACATAATAAATCTATATACTTACCTAAATTAGTATCAAGAAGGAAGTAGGTAAGATATCTGATTTTTTTCGTGAAAGGTTGACTGTGTATTTTCTTCTTTCTTCGTTGAATCGTGGACAGTTTAAAATCAGGTGGTTGATATCAAATTCATTTTGTGAGAAAAACTGGCATGAGGGTAAAATGCCCTAATTTTGACAGTTTCCTAATTTCGACCACCTCACAGGCTGATTCCGGCCGCTATGGATGCAATCTACCCGAAAAAAATGTTTTCATGTTCCTTTTTCATAGATGAACAATTTGAGACCAAAATAACAACCCTACAAACAAATTTAGTGAAGAAAATTGAAAAACACGAAATCGCATGGAGGGAACTTTTTATGCATTCTTTGATCTTATATTGTGAATAATATTTGTAATAAATTCTATAGCATAATTGTGAATTGTGATGGTGTATGGTGCCAGATTTTGATAAAATTATCGTTTTTTAAAACAACTGGAGGTACGTAATAAAAATTTACACCAAAGTTTGAATTGAATACGTCAGAACAAAAAGGGTATAAGTTCACATATGCCCTTTTTTATACCACAAGTTATTGTGAAAGTACAAAGTCTCCTCTATCCAATGAGACCACTCCCAGTTCATGATCTTAAAAACTCGCCGAATTATAGCCAATTTAAGATGGGGAAATCGAAAAATTTGTTGATGTGCAATGCGCGCGTCTCTTTATTGTTATCTTGTTCCCTGGGGTATTCACTGCTACTTGTTGTTATTTTGATTTTTTATGAAAAATTTGAAAATTTTTGTTAAATTTTTATTTAAAGTGTATTTAAAATGGTTACGAGCATGAGAACTTAAAACTTTTCTAACCACAAAAAAAATATAAAAAATTCTGGAACGCATATCTCTGTTCCTGAGCAACCTTGGAAAATAGTTAAATACAAAAAATGTTCCTTTTTTTGTCCTCTACAACTTTGTTAAAAAGAGTTTTTAAAAATTTTTTGAATTGAAAGAGTTATAAGCTGAAATGACAGCAAAGAGGGGGAGTGAAAAAAAAGTGCGATGAAAAAGGGCATATAACTCATCACTTCAAAACAGGTATATTTAAAATATTTCAAGGTGTACAATGAAGATAGCGCCGCGCCATTTTCTTGTAGTGGAATGCTGATATTTCAACATCATTAAGTTTTCCAACCGCACCTTGACATTTAATTTCGAAGAAATCATTCCAAAACTTCAATCGACGATTCCCAAAAACGCCATTTTTATTATATGCCCTTTTTGTTCCGACGTATTCAATTGTGTGGGGGTGCCCTAATCTCAAGCATCTATAATATCTTATGCAATCTGTTGTTTTGAATGCGATTTTGTTTTTTTCTAATTTTCTCTGCTAGTTTTGGCTGTAGAGTTGTTGTTTTAGTCTCATTTTGTTCATTTGTGAAAGAAGAATATGAAAAAATTATTTTTGGGTAGATTGCACTCATTGTGAATAAAATCAGCTGGTGGTCAAAATTAGAAACCGAAAAATTCAAAATCAATTTTTGAGTTTTCTCAGAAAAAAATCACAAAAAATGATTGTATCGGCTCAAAATTTTAGAGGGTAGTAGAGGAAAGATCAAGGTATTTTTTTTAGCTATTTCTAATGTTTCTATTTCAAAAAGTCATTGATTGATGGAAGTTTGAAAAAAAGAAAAAAGTAGTTCAAATATGGCAACCTTGCCCTTATCTGTGGTTTTGGTGTTCTCTGAAGGATGTGTTTGTGTATAATTTTTGTATGTCTAATGAAAATTTGTCAAATCATGGCATTGATGGTTCTGTTCTTTTTGGTTCCTCGTAATTGAATTTATATTGATTTTTGTTGATTTATGTCTTTTTTAAGTATAAATAGGTTGTTAGTTGTTTGGCACCAGTGAAGTCTCCATTGTTATTGCACAATATTCTTTTGGCGGTTCCAAAGGTTATAGGCTGGTATGGTTTCCTTCTGGACTAGTGCCTCTAATGCTTGTTTAGTTAATTCGTCAACTTTTTCATTGGGCCAAAGTCCTCTGTGGCTAGGAATCGAGTGAAACACAATTCTTTTTTCCATTAGCGTTAAGACATGTAATAAGTAGTGTATTTCATCGACGAGAAGGTTGTTATTTTTGTTTTCCAAGTCATTGACTATTCGTAGAGAGCTTAGAGAATCGATGTGAATTAAGAAGTAGAATTGAACAGTGTTAAATCAAAAGCGACCAAGCGACATCAAAAATTTCACCAAAAAATAAACTTGAAAGTACAATAACTCTTGAAAAAGTTGAAGAAGGGATAATAAGTATGAGAAATATGAACTCTAGTAACATTAATCTATCAGTAATTTACATGTTCAGAAGCTTATTTTGTGTTCCCAATGAGAAATATGTTAAAATCTCAGCGCTTTCAAATTTGTCACTTGGTCAAAACACGGTTCAATTGATGTGAGCAGGTTAATAGTGACAGAGCGTATTTAATTCCAAATAGTTTGGTGGGATTTTGAAATTTTATATTTCTAGTCTTCCCAGGCAACAGCTTTTGCTCGAGGTTTCTCTTCAAAAATCAAAAATTTTGGTTTTTCGATTTTTTGACCCACCCTTCTATGCATAGATGTTTGAAATTTGGGCTCTTTGAAGGTTGTTGCGGGGGGGGGGGTCAAATTGAAAAATTGAGTCGAAATTTGAATTCAGCACTTTCAAAAACATAACAAATGATACATCACACAGTATTTTAGGTCCCTTGGGGGAATAACAAATGATACATCACACAGTATTTTAGGTCCCTTGGGGGAATTTCAGATCGAAGTGATATTTTTTGAATATCTTTAATAGTTTAAAATAATTATATTTTTGATGGGAAAAATTTCTTTAATGCATAAGTATCTTGCAAATTTTTTGGAGATTTTTTAAGAAACTCGTGGAGTCAATCTCATGTGACATTTTTGAGATCCCTGATACCTCCTTCCATTTGGTCCGATCGATCCCAAAAAATTCAATTCAAGAGGAAAGATATTAAATTTTCAGAATTCGGTGTCATGGGCCTATTGACAGTCGTATTAGGACAAAGGACACATTTTTTACTTGAGTTAGTTCTATTTGAATGATTTCGGAGGATGTATTGGTAGAATAATGGAATCAGCAGCAACTGAATTTAGTGTATTTTCTCAAAAACTGGAATCATTTAAAATATTCTAGACGCTTCCGACATAGGAAAGGAGGTGTAACAGGTCTAAAAGTTCGTTGGTTCAATGGTCGGTCGGTTGAACGATCTCGTCCATCGTCCTCGTCGTTATTTCACGTAGGTAGGATACACCGACGACGATGAACCGAGTCCAAAACTCTTCTTCCAGCTTCGTCGAAGCGTTATTTGGTGGAAATTTTATCGTTTTCATTATAGCGTCCCTTTGCAAAGGTGGGATGCCGAAGGTATAAAAATTTCACGAACGGAAGTTCACATTTCATGAATAATGAGTACGGTTTTGTCGAACGTGGTTGGAATATTATACGGAGAACGGCCAAAGAAGAGAGACACCGAGGGGGCCAGACGCGTTTGAGAGACCCACACCTGCGAAGCATCTTCTCTCTGTGCCCCTGTCGTCCGTTTGGCGTTTTTGTAGGTATATTGGGATGCTGCGGACCAAGTATGCGGTACGAGTACCTATATTTTTTACCAGTAGTGTCGAGTCACCGTTGGCGTGGTCGTTTTTATCGATGGCTATGTACGTTGCGGATCGTGTCTCGGGTTGATGGTGGATATGCAGGGTTTGTTACATACCAGAAAATGGCGTGGTAGAAGGCAAGAATGATGATATTGTCGGTTTTTGCTTTATACGAGATTCCGGAAATATTTTTCGTAATGGTATTTATTTTCTACGTTGTTGGTGAGATATTTACGAATTATACTGTTGCTCGATGTGCATTTAAAATGTAACGAGTCGAAGGATCGAGGTTGCTTTGATTTCTCTTCTTATAAATAAAAAATGTGTAGTACTTACTGAGGTATATGATTTTGCAGCTGCAAATTAAAAGATACCTATCTCGTTCAACTTCGTTTTATTTTTTTACTCCAAGTAGTTTTTGAGGAAGTGAGGTATCCAGAAACTTTACATGGTAAATTATATTTCAATCTAAAAGAATTGAGGACATGAGTGTGAGACTGGTTGAACGAGAGGAAAATAAAAAAAAATGGTGAAAATATGGGATATTAAGGAAGATTTTGGGAAAGTGGAAAAATATAAAAGGTGGGAAAATCAGGAAAAATTTTCATAAAAAATGTAGAATGGTATTTTTTCACTGAAATTGCTATCGGAAATTCGTTCAATATTTAACAAACCAAATAGGTATTGATGAAAAAACTCATAAATTTTGTTTGTATGAAATCAATAATCATGGTCACCAAAAAAAATGTTCAATTTTCACACGATGACCATTGGCAAGTGTTTCTTTTTTTCTTTTTTCGATGTAGGTAAAGGTATCTAGATCATAAAAACCTTTCACGTTTACTCCCCCCCCCCTCCTACATATTTCGGACTTCTTTTTGTCTCTGTACTGAGCGAATTCTCTGTAGGTAGAGATGTTTCTATTTATTTTTTGGAAGACTTTTGGAAATGTTGAAAAAGAGCACGAAAAGTGCACAGTGACAAAAAAAAGCTCGAACTTGGGCTTGTTAATAAAAAAGCACAAGAATCTTTTTAAAAAATACTTAATTTTTTTAAATTTTATGTTTTCGTCTTCGAATAAATACAAATAGATATTTCATCTTTCTGAAAATTTTCCCTCGTTTTTCTCGAACTCATTTCGCTTTTTATTCATATTTTATGATATTTGGTAAATTTAAACTTTTTATGCTATTAAAAATGAATTTTAAATCTCTTTGTTTTAAAAGATTATAAATGTTATTGTTAATGTAATTTTTTGATTTTAAAAGCCCAAAAAATGAGCCTCTTGTCAGCTGATAATCACATAGGTTGGTATTTTTAAAAACTTTGTTTTCACTTCGTTCAGATCCAGGTACTTATTCTTCATCAACTTCAAAAATGGAAAAAGTAGCTAGTTCATCATCAAGAAAAAATTTTCATATTCTAGACACCCCCCCCCCCGCAAAAATGAATAAAAACGTCGCCATTATTAGATACTTGTAATTTTATTGGGAAAATTGGAAATGTTGGTAAGTTAATGGCGGAAAAGAGGAAAAGAGAAAGAAAGTAATTGAAAATTGTTCCGAAAAAACAAAATAGTGGTGCAAAAAAAATACGAAAAAGCGCAAATTTGAGTTTTTATTTTCAGATTTTGCTACAAACCTTTGGAAAATTTGACCCCCTCCACTCGCAATATACAGATTACCTCACTACGATGGGAGGTGATGGACGTGGTGTAGGTTGAATTATAAAAGTAAGCCTAAATTTGTGTTTTGCACAAAAGTGCACCCAAGGGAGGGGAGCTCAGGGGGCTCAAGCCCCCCTTCAGCTTGGCAAGGAGATTTTTTCATCATAAAAATGTGGAAGAAGAGTATGATTTTTTAAAGAATTTTCACTCTCGCTTCGCTCGGGCAGAATTTAAAATTTTAATAGCTATGTATTTCTAAAATAAACATACCACTCTTTAAATTTAAATCAGTTGAATTTGCAAAAATTCTGTCTTTTTTATTCATTAAAATTATTTTCATTGAAAATTAGTGTTTTTTCGATCAAAAATTACTAATTTCTCTGTCAATGTCCCATTTATCAGAAAAAATCAGTAATTTTGACCAAAAAATCATTAAATGTCGCCATTTTTCAATTTTTCTTCGCTCAAATCTGTAGATATATATTATTTGCCTACTGGAAATACCTAAACTACTCCAGCCCCACTGAAATAACAGGTTATTTCATTTTTTCATTGAATTTTTACCCTCCCCCTCATTTTTTCTCAAAATCTGAGCCCCTCCCTTACTCAATTTCTGGGTGCGCCTATGGTTCTGCAAACTCAAAAACCTACTCCTTTCTATATAATATCAGGTTTTCTAATTTTCGGCTCATGGAGGGAGATGGGAGAAGAGGGTGTAAGTGGCTTTCAGCAGCTTTATTGAAAAAAAAGTTCAATTTTTGCGTTTAAAGTTTTCAAACCCACATTTTGTGATGTAGCATACACCTAAGGGCGATTATCCTTTCTTGTTTGAGGGTGTTTATTAGGGTGGGCCGAAAAGCCAAAAATTTTGATTTTTGAAAAGTTACCCCCTCAAAGTTGTTGGCTGGATAGACTAGAAAAATGAAATGAAACTTTTCAAAATCGATTCATATCTTCCGATCGCGCAAGAGCCTTCAATTCTTCAAAAATTATCAAAAAATCAAAATTTCAAAAAATTTGAAAAAACTTAAAATTGACTAAAATTAATTTTAGAACTTCTATAGTGACTACCTAGACCAAAAAGCACATTTTTTTGAAAAAATCAGTGTTTTATACCTTTTTTTAATTTTTTTCAGAGGTGAAGAACATGAGAAATTTAAAAAAACTATAAAACATGGAATTTTTTCAAAAAAGTTGTGCTTTTTGCTTTAAATAGACCCTAAATAAGCTCTAAAATTGTTTTTGATAAATTTTGATTTTTTTTTCAATTTTTAAAATTTTTTGAAAATGTTGAATTTTTGACGATTTTTAAAGAATTGAAGGCCCATGCGCGTTCGGAAGATATGAATCGATTTTGAAATTTTTTATTTTTTTTTTTAGTCTATCTAGCCAACAACTTTTGTGGGGTAACTTTTCAAAAATCCAAATTTTTGGTTTTTCAGCCCACCCTAGTGTTTATTTTACTTCTATGTTTTTTCAAACATAACTATGAATTTTAAGTATCCTACATTCGTTTTTATTTCTGAAATTGAAGTTTAAATTTTTGGAAAATCTATGAAATTCTCGACTCACCTGGAGTGGAGTGGAGTGGAGTGGAGGGGGAGGGGGGTCTGAGAGCCAATTGATGATATGCTTTTTTTCCTTGCCAGGTACTTGAATTGTGTTGAAAAAATTTGAGCGAAATAAAGTACATGAGGTCAGAGATGTCCATAATTAGCATTGGAAAAGAAGAGAGTTGCGTTCAAAAAATTGAAATTTCTCATTTTTTTTCATCTTGAAAACTCACGTTCATCAATTTTCCGGATTAAAAATGCAAAGTCACTCAAATTTTCTGAAATGAAAATTCCATTTTGCAAATTTTTCTACTCGAATTAAATTCTTTCAGCTTTCAGCAATGTTGTCAGGGTAATCTGTCTTTTCTTTCCTGTTCGATCGAACCTTGAGTATTTCTCCCTTAGTTCAGAACGTCTGCAACTATACTCACATTTTTTCAATTGAAATTGTTGCCAGCTGGCAAAATGTTCACAACCTTGAAAGGAACCCGCTGTATAATTCCTTTGATCGAACAAACTTTTCAAATAGGACCTGGGAAGAAACCGAGTTACCACTACTTGAATTCTTCACGTTTTAAAAACTTTCAGAAGCATATAAGATGGACAAACCAGACATTAAAATATCTCCTTTTCTACTCCTGTACTCATATTGCATCTCTCAGAAACCCAAACACGGTTCTCGAATCGATTTCAAAATCACCTGTAAATTAATTCGCTCGAACCAAAATCCAGAATGTAATTCAGAACGAAAGGTAGACAAAAGTCGTCGAAAACGTCTCCCATATTTCGACACTCTCGAGATAATATGAAAACTCGGTATGACGACGATATAACCCAACACCAGAGCATCTCGTAAGGTAATTTGCAAAGTTGCGGCGGCTCGGGTATGCGAATGAATGAACGAAGGACGTGAAACTAGTTTAATTTTATTATCTCGGCTGAGTGTTACTTATTTCGCGAATACTGCCGAGGTGGAACATGGAAATCGAGAGAGAAAGATAGAGTCGTAGGCTCTCGCAGCAAAGGCGCTGGGACAATGCGGGGTATTGTCGTTAAGAGCCAACGAACACATTCCCAAAAGCAGTAACCCGATTTCAACCGCTAATATATCAGTCTTAGTTTGGGAAACTATCTTAAAGAGAGAAGCAGAGTATGTGCGTGCGACTAGCTCTATAAAGGCAAAAGGACCAAAAACGTGACCTCCCTTTATTAGTTGGTTTATCTTTTAAACGGTTTATTCAAAATAAATGCAAATCAACTTGTAACTTGCTAATCCGCACTTAATGAAAGTTTCCGTTTGCAAATAACACAAACGCCCCGCCATTCGTGTCCAGCTTCGCGATTCCTTTGCCCGGAGCAGAAAGTGAGAAATGGCTGACTCGACGCAGGGAGGTGTTCGCGATGTTCCTGTCCGTTGTTTCCTTTTCGCGGCGAAAACAGATTAATAAATTATTTCGACGCTCGGATCGTGTGAGTTGCTGAATCGGCGATTTCGCCCGATAAAACCAACTTCGCCGTTGAAAAGGTATCTAAGGTACTTTTGATAGGGGGATTTTTATCTTTGAAGTCGACGTTCCCTCGTTGATTATGCTTTTTGAGCTGAAGCCAAGCGATGAATAAAAAAGAAAGATGTTGAATTTTGAAAAACACCGAGTACCGAGTGGAAAAGATGATCGAGTGGAAGAGGCCAATTCAGCCCCCACATTCCAAATAAACCAAATTTCCAAAATCGTCAATTCCATATCTAGAACCATTGGTCATGTTGCCAGAAAACACTCTCCAAGCAGCCTATTTTTGAGGTAACTTCGATGCTCAAAAAGGTATCTGAATTCCATAAAACCGAAGCGAGGCGACCTGGAGAGACCAGGGGAAGCGATTTCGCCCCGAAACGCGACGCAGTAACCTTAATAGCTGCCCGTTCGTCTATAATTAAGAGCCTAGCGAAATCTAATGAAACGGAAATTGTTAGATTATTCCTAGTCATGTAGCGAAAGTAATTTGCCGCTTTGTTCGGCCACAGATAAAATGAATAGGTAATCGGCTCATAATTCATCTTTAAACGCGGCGACGCGGGGGTGCACCCGGGGGAGGGGTTGGGGGTAGAATCGACGTGTATATATTAAACGAACGGACCAATGGATGGAGATGGAGGAAGCATGCGAAGGGAACGCGATTTAGGCCCGATTTCTGATTTTACACCGGCGTGCAAAGGACTTTCTCTCTCTGGCGTGTTCGTGCTGCCGCTGCGAAAGGTAACGAGTCTGGGTATTTTGGTACAGTTCGACCACGGGCCGCTGATAACGTAACGTTTCTCCTGCTCCCTCTTCCCAGGATACCTCTTTATACGAAAATAACGACCGGGCTACGTACTCTTTGCACAATGGTAAGCTTCGAGTGTGTTGCTAATGCCGATGCGCCCGGCGTAGCGTCAACGACCACCAAAATATAAGGGTTTCCTTTCGACCTTTGGTATTTCAGAGCCTTAATTTCTGCGACGAATTTGAATAACGCGATTTACGAGATGGCAGGGGATCTCCGCGGTGCGGGAAGTGCTCGCTGAATGATTTTATTCGGTTGTGTTTTCTCTCTGCGTGCTCCTTAGTTTTTTGTACGTAGGTGGTGGTGAAGATATCGTTGTATGGGGTAAAAATGTAATTTAGTGGTAGGATTTACGCCGAATTTGGATTGCGGAGGAAGTGTGGATAATTTTTACGAGGTTTTTGAAACGTGATTGAAAATTGTGTTCTTAATCTTTTTTTTCATCATTTTGAAGTATTAATACGGACTTTTTAGGTTTTGACCCCAAAAAAATTAGCAGAAAGGGGAAGTTTCGTATATATGCTCAGTAAGACATGTATTTCAGTATTCCTGAACTTCCCTAAATTTGGTAAATATTTTGACCCCTTTTTGGGGGGTGAGGGGGTTCAAATTTTGGTTTTTCGGTCATAACATTCGAAATTACGCATTTACGAAAAATAAGTTGAAACAAAAGTTGTAGAGAATTAAAACACAAATAATTTTGTTATTCACAGTTTTTTCCTAGGACGTCATGGAAGGGAGCTGGGGCCTTCCAAAAAAAATCAATTTTGAAAATTCCCTATTATCAGAAATAATTATCAAAAATCGGGTTGATCGACTTTTGGAAGCGGTTTTTTTGCATAGCATATCCCATTACTATGTAGAACAAGAAAAATTTATAGTCGACCCCTCATCTCAGAGTAGGGGGTGGACCCTCCAAAGAAAAAGTCGCGTTTTCCGCCTAGCATAGCTCAGCTACAGTGAAAAAATCGAAAAATTGGTTCAAACAAACATTGTAGAGCGTTAAAAGACGAACATTTTAATTTTTTTACTTTTTTTCTACGTGGTCTTGGGGGCGAGTTATCGCAAAAAGAAAACAAGCGACGTGGCGTTCAAAAATTTCTCATCAACTCAATAAATTACGTAAAAGTAGATCTGGTATAAAAAGTAGCGAACCGATAGCCCAAATGTGGATTTCTGGGGTTTTTTGTGATCACTGAAATCGATTTTTATTATCATTTAACCCTTGAACCTAAATTGGACCCCGAAAGACAAGGCATAAAATTTGTAAAACATTTTTGAACGCTGCGCCGATTTTTTTTCTTTTTGCGATAACTCGCCCCCAAGACCACGTAGAAAACAAGTAAAAAAATTAAAATGTTCGTCTTTTAACGCTCTACAATGTTTGTTTGAACCAATTTTTCGAATTTTTCACTGTAGCTGAGCTATGCTAGGGGGAAAACGCGACTTTTTCTTTGGAGGGTCCACCCCCCTACTCTGAGATGAGGGGTCGGCTATACATTTTTCTTGTTCTACATAGTAATAGGATATACTATGCAAAAAAACCGCTTCCAAAAGTCGATCAACCCGATTTTTGATAATTATTTCTGATAATAGGGAATTTTCAAAATTGATTTTTTTTGGAAGGCCTCGGCTCCCTTCCATGACGTCCTAGGAAAAAACTGTAAATAACAAAATTACTTGTTTTTTAATTCTCTACAACTTTTGTTTCAACTTATTTTTCGTAAATGCGTAATTTCGAAAGTTATGACCGAAAAACCAAAATTTGAACCCCCTCACCCCCCAAAAAGGGGTCAAAATATTCACCAATTTTAGGGAAGTTCGGGAATATTGAAATACATGTCTTATTGAGCTTATATACGAAACTTCCCCTTTCTGCTAATTTATTTTGGGGTTGGGCTTTATTTTAGCTAAAAAGTCCGTATTATATGAAGTGTAAAAAGAAAATTATTCATGATTTTTGACAATTTCGCAAAAATTTATTGAGAATAGATTGAAAGAATATGTGTATTTAGTTGGATGAGGAGGGGTCTGAACTTTCCACTGACAATTCAAAATTTTCATAAAACCAAGTAATTTTGAGACTTAGAAGTATTTTTTGAGAGAAATTTCGCTCATGCTCAATACATGGGATGATTTCTACAGAATAAAAAGACGTTTTCGAAATTCTATGAGATCAGAAGTAAGCGTTATTTTTTACCAACAGGCTCCCTTCTCCTCCCTCCTTGAAAGCACTTGATATTGAAAGAAACAACAAAAGCGTTAAAAATATTGTTAAAATATGGAAAAATTACAAAATAATGTGAAAGTACTGTCTCATTCTAAATCAGTGAAAAGTCATTGATAAATAGGTAGAATTGCACCACAAGAAAAACCAGTGAAATTCGCTGATTTTCAGCAAATTTTCGCTGATTTTTCCGGTTTTTTAATAATTTTTCAGCAAATTCGTAAATTTTATTGACTTTTGTGAATTTTCACTAATTTTCCAGTGATTTTTTCACTGATTTGTTTTAAGTGAAAAAATGTCTCTGATTTTCTCCTGTGCTGCAATTCTGACTGCTTTTCAGTGATTTTCGTTAATTTTTACTGATAGCTTGAAAACTTGTTGAAATCGAATTAAGAATCTTGATTTTGTTTTTGAAAATATGTTGTAAAAATTACATAAAATGATTCCTTCGCGAAATTATGGACGTAATTTTGCAAAAATCGTTTAAATAATCATAAAAATTGTTCCAATGATTGAAAAATCTTCGAAACCAACATAGAAATCATTGAAGTCTCACAAAAATCTCTTGCAAAATGAATAAAATTCGAGAGGTTTTTCCAGTGTCGTCGTCAGAATCGAAAATGGGGGGGGGGGCACAAAAGGGGCCATGTGTTGGACAACTATTTTTGCTTTTTCGAAGTGGAAAAGAGGGGCTGACTTTTTTCGCCTCCTAAAAGTGGGGAGGGTGTAAAAAGGGAGCCTTTTCCCGCACTTTCGTCTCAGATAATTGGATTTTTAATGCCCTAAAAAGACATTTTCCCATGTTTTAATGCTTTGAAAATCCCTATCTGATGTAAATTTATAAATACAACATAGGTTTGGGGAAGGGGGCAAGCGGGGGCCAGAACTTTTTTCGGGGGCCTCCCCTCCTGACGACGCCTCTGGGTTTTTCGACTTCAGCGTTGTTTCGATTATTTTTCCATTTTAATTGAATTTTCAGAAAATGTGTACAGTTCTACGATATTTTAAGGTATATTATTTTTGTAAAATCTGAAACACTTAGAATTGTTGCCACTCATCAATTTTACAAAAATTTTAAGTAGTTTCTGTTTTAAATGATTTTTTCTAATAGATTGGACAACTTTTTTTCCACTTTGAACATTATTCGAGTAATTTTTATAAAATTTGAAACAATTTTGGTAATATTTTGAAAGTTTTTCGTCATGTCTAAACAATTTTAGCATTTCTACGTAGTGTTATTGACTTGGTTCGATTTGAATAAGAAAGAAGCAGCGAACCAGAATTATATTCTAGTGCTGGCTAGAAGAGGATACAAAAATTGAATTGTCGCCAATTCCGAATTTTTTGGTTGTATCTTCTGAAGCGTGAGGGGAAAGTGGACATGAAATTTTGAATGCACCCAATTTTACCAACGCCAAAGGGTTCATCACCTCTTCAAAAAAATGGGCAAATATCTGTTGAAATAAGGAAATATATTTTTTTTGATCATGAAAAAATTTGTAATTATTCTTCAGTATTTTTTAAAGAAGTTGAAACAATTTTTCAAAAAATTGAAACTATTTTTATGATGATTGAAAAATTATTCTAAAATTGAAGTTTTGCAAAATGTTTGAAATTTCAAGCCTAATTATCTAACAATTTACAATTCGCGATAGATTTTGTAAAATTTTGGCCGCATAATTTGGCAGAATTGTAAAAATTTGTAAAAATGCTTAACCTCATGGTAAAAAATTGAATTAAATTCACTTCAGAATTAGATTTGAAAAAACGCTAAAAATTTCTTAGCAGAATCGATTCGAGAGAAGATGGAGGAGGTGGCATTTGGGTGACAATTTTTCGATGTTCATTTGTTCGAAAAATTTGAAAATTTTTGGCAGTTGAACCGTACCTCCATTTGTTACTGAACTGCGATGTCAAAGTGATTCCAAGCGGTTTGGATTTCTTATGATTGATGGACCCTTTTGACGGAGATGCAACATTTCTGCCCAGAAAATCACAAAACGTGTTTTTCTAAAAAAAAATATATATAAAAATGGGTGTTTTAATTAAAACGATTATTTAGAGACCAACATTTTTTAAATCGGTTCAGAAGTTTTCAAATTATTACTCATAAATTCTTTGAAAACGTGAAAATGATGATAAATTCTTCCCACAATATCTGCTACCCACTGCAAGATGGAAAAAAATTGTGGAATAAAAAATTATGGAGTGTCAATTTTCTACAGTTTTTGTTTTAAAGTTTTTTTCGTATCATGATTTTTTTAATGCAACCCAATTTTTTTGGGACACCCGGGTGAAAAAATTTAGAAAAATTAAAGATACGAAAAAAAGTCTGTAAAAAAAATTATAGACGATTGAAAATCCAGTATTTTTTATTCTACAATTTTTTTTCTATCTGTCAGTGGGTATGAGATAGTTTTCTTAGAAAAGAGAAAATTATCATAATTTTTCAACTAGATACCATAAGTAATAGGTACTTTGAAAACCACTCAACTGATATCAAAAATTTTGGTCTCATGAAAATCATTTTAATTTTATCGGAACATTCTATTTGCTTTAAAATTTTTTACATTTTATGATTTATTGGACACCCTGTAGATGGAACGGAAAAAATTTGCTTTTCAGTCAAAGCATGCATCATAAAAAATCCAAAACTGTTGAAATCTTTTCGATATTTTTATTCAGTAAAAAATTGTGACACCGTTCATTCTCTGATAAACTTTCTGTATTTGGAATAATTTTGTAATAAGTATTCACCTTTTGTGTGTGTTTTTCTGATTGAGGGATGAGATATTCAATTTTTTGTTCTTGTTAAAAATTTGTAAAATTGATACAAATAATTTTGCATTACTAAAATTTTCAATGGATTTTTTAGATTTTCATCACGACATTTTCAAAATCTCCCCCCCCCCCTCCTTGAAATTTACCCAAATCATTTCTCGCTTGTTTCGAGAGAAAAATACTGCTTTATTCTTAAAAATTCTAAACGTTGTATAGCCTTGAGATATTGGGCATATTCATTAATGATGACGAATCCATTTTATCTTCTTTATACTTCTCTACTATTAGTTCTCCTCTACTACAATGGAAATATTTGACCCTTATTTGGGAAATCTAATGTGATATCCCACGTTATATGGCCCCTTTTACTTTATTTGCTATGTACTCGTACCTTTTGAGTAAATTTTTGCTCCAGGGTGGCTCTGTAGAAATACGAGTAATTCAAATTATAGCCAATTTAGGATCTTCAGCTCCTCTACGTTGGCATACGAGCACCTCAATAGCATTAACTAATCGCTCGGGGTTGAAATGCAGTATCTTTTAAGTAGATAAACACGGTACAAGTATCATCTGAAATTTACTCGAACGTGTTCGATATTTATAAGGGATTGAGGGTTGTTGAAAAAGGTTTCGCCATTTCGCGAAGATGCTTCTCGCACGAATCGTGACACTTCTAACCACTGCATTAATATCGGAAGTAATTTCGAGCTGTACGTTTCGATGTGTAAACATATACATATAAAACCATATTAAAGGTTTTGGCTCACGCTTACACTATACGAAGTTAATTATGTGCTTATATTCGGCGAATAAAGCTCATTGTCGAAAATAAGACAATGTGATTTCCTGGGCCAAAATTGGCGTTGTGGTATTTTATCCAATTATCGCGACGAGACTATTAAATTATCGTAGAAATACGACCCTACCTAGTGAAGATAGTATATCCGTGTAGAAAACAGGGACGTATTGTTGTTGTTATCGATGACGCAGCAGTGCAATATTACAGCGGAGGAAAAAAATTGGGTAACGAGATACATTAGTATTAGTTAATCGCATTACTGCATTCGAAGCTTGGTAACCGCAGTAAGGATGGCGGCGGTGGAAACTGTTTCTCTCGATTGCCTCTGAAAAGTACTACGTTTAAAGGCGTCGATGGCAAAAACTTAACGAAGTTCTGTGCTTGGTACTTCGTCGCCTTTTTTTCTCGAGTATTTCTGTCTCAAGATGTTCGCAGTTTGTTATGGAGCCTTGGCAGGAATGACGTCCCTTGAAGGGGTTGCTTAAGGAAAATAGTGGGAAAAATTATAAGTATGGAATTACTTTCAGCAAAAGGTGCAGATTTTTTCGGCATGGAAACTGCAGAAGAATTGGAGAGAATGCTGTAAATACACGAAGGTCGTTTCCTTCCTTTTCTGTTAAGTTTTCCTTACTTGGGTATGAAAACTTGGGAGGTTCAAGGTCGTAAAATTTCAAATCATTTTTTTTTTCAATTTCGATTTTTCTCAAATTTTTTTCAAGTCGAGTTCTACTTTTTTTTCAATCTAATTTTTTCAAATTTTCAAATTTTTATAATACTTTTTAAAATTTTTTTATAATTTTCTCCAAGGTCTCTTGATTTTTTTATCTTTTAAAAATATCTCCAAGTTCAAATTTTTTCAAAATTAAAAGTACCCATTTTTCCAAGATTTTTTTCCAGCTTCAAATGTGAAAAATTGTCAAAAAAAGAGAAGTGAATAGTATAGGATGGTAGAATCAATTTTTCACTTCTTTTTGTGTTGGAACTAGTCTTTGTTGCGTTGGAAAAACGTTTTGAGCTAAAAAAAAAAAAAATTTAGTTTGAGAAAACTGAACTTATGGAAAAAGTCGAGAAAACTTGAATCTCTCATTTTTTGAAAGCTTTCTGGGCTGAAAAGCTGAATCCCAAGAAAGGAACCTGTAGTTAATTTTTTAAAAACGTGTTTTATGATGATTTTTGATCAATATTAAGTTGATTATATCGAAAAACACACGTACCTATTTGAAAAACAGATCTTTGATCTTTTTCTTGGGTCCTGCTTTTGAGTTCTGCACGTTCTGGAAATGAACAATTCATTCATACTTGAGAAAATTTTAGAAAGAAGTGTGGAAATTTCCAGAATTTGAAAAATAAATTAAAAACGGCAGATATTCAGGAATTTGAAAAAAAATTTGTATAACTCTTGAACTCAAAATTCATGATTGGAAATTTTGAACAAAAGGGTATAGCCGGATAAGGAGTGAATTTGGCCCCAGGTGCGTTTGAGCTCCTAAGTGGTGTTATATTGACTAGAAAAAAATTTCACAAAATTTTGGATCCCTACCCCTCTCCATATCGGAGTTATAGTCATTTTATTGCATTATTTTCAAGAGTTTTTAATTTCATCGAAAATTAAGGAATATGGCATTGGTTATTCACTTCTCGAAATTCATTTTTTTCGCCGTGAAAAATCAGTGAAAAAAGTGAATTTTGAAACTTTAAACAAAACCATCGCGAAAAGGGTGTTCATGGGGTATCTTGACCTGCTGAACACGAATATGGGATTGTTTTTTTCATTTAGTTATTTCTTTCTGCATAAAACGCTCAAAATTTGAAAAATCTGTTAAAATTAAATTTCTGTATGGTTTTTTGCAATTTTCGGCCCTCAGTTCAAAGAAATGGCCAAAACCAAATACACAGCGAAATTCCACATTAAAAAACGTATATTTTATTAATTTTTCCAGGATGGTCGCTCTTCGCTTATGTGGTGTTTTTTACGACTAAAAACTTTAAATATCCGAAAAAACGTGAAGAAGTGCACAAAAATTGTTGAAAAAATTATCATAAATACACCTCTACGAGATGTAACTTTGTGTCAAAGAACAAAAAATTTCCTTCACTTTCGTTGAAATTTAAAATTCTTGAAAATAATGCAATAAAATGACCATAACTTTGATAGGGAGATGGTAGGGTCAAAAATGTTATGTAAATTTTTTTCTAGTCAATATACTCCACTTGAGGTGTTTAGGAACCCAAACGCACCTGAGGCCAAATTCACCTCTTATCCGGCCACACCCTTTTATTTAGAAAAAAATCGAAATTAAAATTTTTTCAGAAAATCGAAACTGGAAAAATTTTAGAACTTTAAAGATATTTTTAAAAATTATAAATTTAAAATAACAAAAAAAAAAACTAAAATCACATGAGCACAAAAAAATTAAAAATTGGAAAAAATTGAGAAAACTTGAAATAAAAAAAAATAAAAACTGAAAAATTAATTAAGAAAAGAAATTTTAAAAATTCAAAATTGAAAAAAGTTGAGAAAGTTTGAAATTAGAAACAAACTCGAAAGTTAAAAAAGTTAAGAATGTTTAAATTCAGAAAAAAATCAAAATTGGAAACAAATTTTAGAACAATTTAAATTTAAAAAAAGTAGAATTTCCGAAATTCTAAAGAAATGTTGTAATTATTTTCGATTCTCGCGTGTACGCTTTTTTTCTTTTTTTAATTTAATTATACGCGGCTGTTAAACCGTACAAATCGGTGGCTACGGCCAAAATTTCGTTTTAAAATATATTTCGGTTTGAGTTCGATCGTTGAACTCTGTTGTATCGTTTCTACTCTCATTCGTTGAGGTATTAAGTTTATAATTTTCTACGGTCGGAATTTTCACCGGAAAATTCCTGATCGATACGCGTTTTTCTGTCATTTTATTCGTATAATAAATTTGACAATTTTTAAAATGAAAATTTGAGTTCGATTCTTTCGAGTATTTGCGTTGAAACCTTTCGTAACTTTCTATTTTCCGGAAAAAATAGAAATTATAACCGTAATTCGTTTTTCGTCTTTTCGCAATTCTACGTGAATTAAAGACAAGGAGTTTTCCACGTACGGTACCGTAGACCGGAAAACTCGCACGAAGATTTTCCGCGACATCGGAAAACTCGTTTTCAAATTTTCGATAATTTCGACTCAAATCGCTTTAATTTTTCGTCGCTTAAATCGAGAAGCTTTAATTTCGGTTCGGTAGTAAGGTTAGACAAGACTCGGTTAGCCTAACCTAACCTAACCTAACCTAACCTACGGATTTTCGAAAAAATTTTTTTCGCCTGGAAAATTCCGTAGAATTTTCCAGACGACTCTCGGTACTTTCGATTTCTCACGCTCGCTTATATTCACGCGCCTCAGTCACCCGGAAAAACGTTATTTTCCGTACAAGAAATAGGAAAATTTGAAATTTTGTAAGAAATCTGAGAAAATTTTAATTTGGAAAAATTCTAAGAAAATTCAAAATTGAAAACTATATTGAAAATGTTGAAAAATTTGAGATTGGAAAAAATCTGAGCAAATTTGAAGATGGAAAAATTTAAAGAAAATTAAAAGTTAAAAATTAAAAATTAAATTAAAAAAATTAAAAAAATTGAGAAATTGGAAAAAATTGAGAAAACTCAGAATTAAAAATCTTGAGATAATTCAAATTTGAATTTTTTTTTGAAAAAATACAATGAATCAATATCATCCTTCCTACGAGTATACATAGATAGACTCATGTCTCCAAGTCTCGATACGTTGAGAGGAAAACATGCTAGCATATGAAATAAAACAATACAGGAGGTAGTAGGTACAAGATATCGAATGTCATCTATTCCATTGGAGGAAGCTGTAGGGAAAACTTGCAAAAATAAGTAAATGTCAATTCAGACCGAAGCTAAATTTATTACTTTCGAATTCACCTCGTAAATTGTATACGTATATTTGAAGTTCGGGATTACAGCATGTTCGAGATCGTATCTGCATTCATGTACATGCAGATACATTGTACATAAGTTTAGGTACATTTATGATCGGTCGAGGTGTATACATACATATTTATTTGATGACGGTTGTTAGTTCGAATGTCATACACAATGTCGCCCAACACTCTAACCTACTACAATGTTTTTGCGGAATGTATGTACTCGCGAATGGGTAAAACAAGCTTTGTACACGGATACGAATGGCGATACTGCGGAATGTAAATTTGTATCCGGTAAGCAAGTTGCCGCCGAAAAGTGGCGAATTTTAAGTTTAACAGCGGGTGAAATTCCACAGCAAGCTCTCGTGAAATAATTTATGACGAAATTACCGAAGTCCATTTATCATTCTCGTTCGTGCAGCGTTGCCGAGAGAAGGTGGATTCGCTAAAACTAAAAGTAAACTTTGGTGTGGGAAGAAAAGTGGAGAGAAAAAAACCTCGAACTGAAAAAAAGTATAGCGAGCGGATGCGTTAAAACTCGTAAATAATTTTCGCGACGCTGAGACATCGCCGCGCGAATTAAACCACCGCGTCGGGCGAACCGGAGCGAAATCAAATGCCGGAAAATGGGTCTAAGTTTTTTTTGTCTGAATTTTTTTTATCACGTTGGTGTAAGGGTAGTTGGCTATGGTGAGCCTCGTCGGAGATGTTTACTCGGGCTCTCGACAAAAGAAGTAATCCGAAAATAAACCGCCACTGAGTTGTGTTCCTGGAAGTGGAATTTTGTTGCGGTGAAAAATTAATCTTTTAGGGGATGAAATTGAGCCTTTTGTAAACGAGCGAAAAGTTTGCAATGGTAAATTGGTTCGCGATAATGAGACGGCGAAGGCGAGCTGCGTAATAAGGAAATTGAAAATTTTAGAGTAATGATGAGGTTTTTGGAGGGGTGTTGTGAGGGATTAGAATTTTACATTGGAAAGTTGAAGGATTATTTTGGATGAAAATTGGTGAATATGTATCAATTGAGAATTATTATTCCATATTTATTTCTCGAAAAGATGAATGTTCAGCAATTTGAATAATTCCTCGAGAAGTATTGCTGAATTGCGTTCTGATGACTCAGGAAAAGAAATGTACGTGTAAAGAATTTTATCAGTGGAAACTGAAATCTGATATTGGAAGATTTGAGGAATTTACATCCAAAAATGATACTGATGATTGAAATAGTTTGATATTAAAAACTAAAAAACTGAATAATCGATGTATTTTTTTTTTTTTGCAGAATTGCAGTTATCGTACATACTCGTAGGTTTTAAAACTTTAATCATGAATAGGTATTTTGATTTTGATTTGGAAATTAAAATTCCTTAAAATTATACTTACTTGAAATTGTGAGTCATTTCATTGAATAAAATTAAAAAGCTTAAAATTAAAAAATAATGCTCATTTGATAGGTATCGAAAAATCAAGTTTTTGATATTGAGTCCATGTATTTTGAATTGTAGATAACTGATTTTTAGTGTCGAAAGAATTGAAAAAAATTTCCTGGCATGCCAATTTTATCTTTGAAAAATCAATTTTGGCATTGAGATTTGTAAATTTAATGTTTCTGTGATGGTAAAATTGATATTTTGATAAAATGAAGCATTCGTATTCAATTGCATTGAAATTTATGTTTGATATCGATTATTAAGTTTTTGATACCTATTGTTTTGAGAAGAGAGTTCTAAAATTGAAATTTACTTAAAGAAAACTTTGATGTTGAATTTTAAGATTCTGATATAGAACGAAAATTTTCAATAACGAGTGTCGAGTCTCTGAAATTGATAATTTTTATATTGAATCTTGAGCCTCTAATAATAAGCCATATCTGTTTTAGAGCAAAAAATTCAGTTTTGATTCTGTGATATTGAATCAAAATTTCGAGAGAAAACTTTGTTATTGTAGGTAAATTGCATTTATGATATTGAAATGAAATGTTGTGAAAATTTTGGTATTGAATTTTGTACCTCTGATATCAATTTCCATATTATCTATTGGAAAAATTTTTGATATTGAATTTGAGGTTTCTTATACCGACTTCCAATGGAAGAAAAAATTGACATGAAATTTTGATCAGAAAACAGCTTCAATATTGAATTCTCAATTTTGAGCCTCTGGTATTGAATTTTTTGTTGAAAAAACCTTCAATATTACTTAGATTAATTTTGATTATATGATAATTTTGATAGGTAAGTAATGAGTTTTGAGCTTCTAGTAGGTATTTAATTTTGAGTGTTTGATACTGAGCTATAGTTGGAGAAAATTTTTCAGCAAGCAAGTATCGAATATCGTGCTTCTGGCATTGAATGATGCTTACAAGCCAATTTTTATATTAAATTTTGAGCATCTGATTTGAATCACAATTGTTGAACAATTTTTTTTTACTAAATTTTGGAAGAAAAGTTTTTATTTTAAATTTTGATTGTACAAAAGTTTTGATAGTAAATTTTTTGAGTTTTTGATACCTAAATTTTGAGCTTTTGATATTGATTTTTGATATATTTTGAGCTTCTGATATTGAATTTTAGTCTTTGATATATTTTTTGAGCTTCTGATATTGAATGTCGAATCTTTGATATATCCCGAGCTTCTGATATTGAATGTTGAGTTTTTGATATATTTTGAGCTACTGATATTAAATTTTGAGTCTTTGATGTATATTTTTTGAGCTTTTGAATCTGATATTGAATGTTGAGTCTTTGATATATATTTCGAGCTTCTGATTATTACTTTACTTCTGATATTGAATGTTGGGTCTTTGATATATTTTGAGCTTTTGATATTAAATGTCGACTCTTTGATATATTTCGAGCTACTGATATTCAATTTCGAGTTTTTGATACATATATTTTGAGCTTCTGAATCTGATATTGAATGTCTGATCTTCGATATATTTTGAGCTTCTGATATTGAATGTTGAGTCTTTGATACATATATTTTGAGCTTTTGATATTAAATGTTGACTCTTTGATATATTTTGAGCTTCTGAAATTGAATGTTGAGTCTTTGATACCTATATTTTGAAATTCTGATATTAATTATTGACTCTTTGATATATTTTGAGCTTCTGATATTAAATGCTGAGTCTTTGATATATTTTGAGCTACTGATACCTATTAAATTTTGAGTTTTTGATATATATTTTGAGCTTTTGAATCTGATATTGAAGTTGGGTCTTTGATATATTTTGAGCTTCTGGTATTGAATGCAGAGTCTTTGATATATTTTGAGCTACTGATATTAAATTTTGAGTCTTTGATATATATATATATATTTCGAGCTTCTGATTATTACTTTACTTCTGATATTGAATGTTGGGTCTTTGATATGAAGCGTCCGTTTAAAAAAGAACCATAGTCCAGAATCTGTATATGAGAAAAAGGACATAGGTGTATCGAAAAAAACGTTGCACCTGGGTCCCTTTTCTCATATACAGATTCTGGACTATGGTTCTTTTTTAAACGGACGCTTCATATATCTTGAGCTTCTGATAATAAATGTTAACTCTTTGATATATTTTGAGCTACTGATATTAAATTTTGAGTTTTTGATATATATTTCGAGCTTTTGAATCTGATATTGAATGTTGAGTCTGAGCTTCTGATATTGAATGTCGAATCTTTGATAATTATATTTCGAGCGTCTGATATTGAATGCTGAATCTTTGATATATTTCAAGCTTCTGATATTAAATTTTGAGTTTTTGATACATATATTTTGAGCTTCTGAATCTGATATTGAATGTCGAGTCTTTGATATATTTCGAGCTTCTGATATTGATTTTTGAATATTTGATATATTTTGAGCTGCTGATCGAATTTTGAGTCTTTGATTTTTAAGCTTCTGATATTGAATGCTGAATCTTTGATATATTTTGAGATTCGTTTTTTGATACGAAATGAATATTTTTAGCTGTTCCTGTGAATTTGAAAATCGAATCTTTGATTTTGAGAAATTCAGTTTTCAGTGTTCATTGAATAGTATTTCAGATGAATGAAAATTGAAAATAAAATTTTTATAATATTATTTTGATATTTAGGTGTTTGGAAAATATTTAATAAAATGATGTGCTAATGAATCAGTATTGAGAATGATACCTATATTTGATACTGAAAGGTTCTTGAATTTGATTTAAATTCATTCAACTGTGAACAGAATTGGAAATTAATGATGTTCCTTTTTAAAAAAATCGAGGTTTGGAAAATAAAAACATGACTTTGATGCTACCAATTTCAATGTAATTTGAAATAGAATGAATTTTGATTTTCACTTCTCATTTGCTATTTTCGATAATCATTGTGAGAATTTTTTTTAGATTTTTCATTATTGGAATTGAAAAACGTAAATAAGCGCTCAAATAACAAGAAAAAACAAAAAAAATGACCATAAATGTACTTCATGGCATCGTTTCATCCTTTTTTCGTGTTCAATCCCTTATCCTTTCTCTCCCCCCCCCCCCCGGTAATTTGAAAATAAAAGGAAAAACCCCCACCGAACCAAACGAAAAAAACACCTTCATCCATCCTACATCGTACATTTTACCTAACAATACTTGTAATGACGCATTTTCCGAAGGACGAACACGGGACACCGCAGCAATGGCAGCATCGGCGTCGGAAAATTATACTTTTAATTTATTACGCGTTCATTTTTCCGCGGCCTTTGCGAAATTAATTTAGTCGCTCGGTAAGAGTAAAAGGTCTAAACACAACGAATTTCGAAACATCTGGTTATGTAATTTAATTAAAATATAATTGCTGGAGCGAGAACGAGTCGCGTCGCGCCACGCGGACATGGAAATTCGACTCGACGCTAGACCAGAGGAGAGGAACAAAGCGAACTAATTCGACGCTCGGGCCAAATTCCAAGCACTTTCCATAAGTATTTTTTTCACTCGTGCCATCGATTGGATAAAACTGTGTCGAAAAATATTCGCCGAAGAGGATAACCTTGGACACAGCAGAGACCAGGGTATAAATTATTAATTTCTATCTTTCACCGTCGTCGAGAAATTAAAAAATATAAGATTTTTTTCCGCTGAAATTGGTTTTCATTCGAAAATTCTTTCATTTCGAAGATTTTTATTCAAAGTTTTCTCGAATTAGAAAAAATATCCACCTACGTGGAAAGTGTGCCTGTCGAGAATGGTGGTAAAATCGACGCTTGTTTGTTCGTGGTTGACGATTGTGCTGTATTCGGAGAAGATGCAGAACGGTCATCGTTGTGGGTATTTACACCTCGACCCCTTACACGGTCTTAATTAAAAAGGCCGGATGCTGCGGTGGTTCGTGTAGGCCAACGATGGACGACGACGTTAATGCTGAAATATTCGATATGTATGGTCGCAGAACCGCGACCGGAACTTTCGGCTGGGTTAAATTCGATATCGACTGTATCAGACGAACCGCAAAGCTTTTGTAGGCCTTACCGGCTCAAGGTCTTTTTACCTTTGTTTCGCGGAGGCAGGGGGACAGATAAACCTGGCGTATAATTACTGTTTCCAGTTTGTGTCGAATTCTAATCCAGATTTACAATTTGGGTCGTATCTTGGCCTTCGAATATGATGGAAAAAGTAGAACAGTCCTCAGAAGCTGACTACTTACAGGATTTTATTTCCTCGGATATAAAATATTACTACTTCGAATGCCCGGATACCGACGATATGTGTAGGTAGGCGTAATATAACTCGATTTAGCGACCTATCAAGCTTGTAAATTCGGTTAATACGGCCCCGGCACCGATACCTTTTATATTTTAAAACGTACCACGACAACGGGTCGTTTTATACATACGAACAATTTATTTAGCTTCTTCGTTTGTTTATAAGCGAGTTTGGCTGGGGGAAAGAAAAACCGAAGGTAGCACAACGCGAGTATGTACCATAAAACAAATAAGAGTAAAAGAGAGATACGCGAAAGGGAAACGAGGTGGAGCTAAACGTACAGCAAAAAAATTTACGATATAAAGACGCTAAAAGCGTTATTTTACCTTTCTTTTTATTTGGGTAGCAGCGGGTTTATATCCGAATGTAAACTTTCTGAGAAAAGCTTTAAGTGAATTTCGCATCTATAAAGTTTTTTATCTTCTTTACGTACTTGGGCGTATGTATAGGTTAGGGTACATTCGCGCTAACGTATAAGGTACGGATGGGTCACGAGAAACAACTCGATGAAGTAGATGTTGGAAATTCAGCGTGTGGTTTTTGCCGACGAGTCGTAGTCGCCTGTTTGCTTCGAGTTTTCGGTAACTTTGTTTTGAAGTCTTTATCTGGATGAAGGACGAGAAGATAAGAATCTGTGATCGAGGGTGGTGTTTTCCACCCAAGTATTTCGACCTGGTGTGAGAATTGAAGTTGTGGGGAGCAGGAAATGAGGAGAGTGAACAAAATACGTGTACGTATGTGGTTCAAAGGGGATTTAAAAAAAGGAGGGAATTATTTTACTCGTAAATGGAAAATTTATTTCGAAAACTGAACAAAAATTTCTCAAAATGATGAAAAAATTAACTCGAATTTAATGCAAGTTTTGGAAAATTAGGAGCAGTTGATTGTTTCAAAACAAGGTCGGACCGAACGAGGGGCAAAGAGTGCAGTTTGCCTCCTCAAAATGGTATAGAAACCACCATCGGAGGGGGGGGTGTCAAAATTTGATTTTTGAGTTGAGATTTCCTCTTGATTCTACTCCTTCTGAAAAGCCCAAAATCAGTGTCAACAGGGTGGTTTCTATATCCAGGTTCACATATTTAGTAGGAAAAATTACTTTCGAAAGTTATGACTTTCTAAATTTTAGAAAATTTTTAATTTTGAGCCAGAAAAATTGAAAAAAATTAACACACTTTTTCCTTCAGAGTAAAAACCTTAGATCATGAATATTGTTCAAATGTAAGTATTTATTTTAGAGAGAGGCAATACAGACAAAACTATAATTTTTCATTTTGAAATTTTTTTTCTCAAAACATATACAATTTTTTCGATTTTTTCCTTCTTTTTTCAACATTTTAAAATATTTTTTTCAATTTTTTTTCCAAGTCTAACAGACATAATGTTATTATATATGTTCATCTAAAAACATAACGTGAGTCAGAAAAATTGGAAAAAACTACATTATGATTGAAGTTGTTCTAGTTTAACCCTTCCTCAATCCAAATTCCAGTTTTTTCTCATTCAAAACGTTCAAAAATGTTATTGTATAAATCTAAAAAAAATTTCCAACTTGAAAAAAATTATAGTATTTTTGATTTGCTGAAAGCGAAATACCGTTTGTGAGAAAATTTTGCAAAAATGCCATAAAAATTGTTTCAGGTGCCTCGCTATTTAGTTGAAAAATTGTTAAAATCGTTGAAAATATAAAAAAAATTACCAATTATTATAAAAATTGATGAAAAATTGTAGAATGGAAGAGGGGTGGAAGGGGGAGGAGTAGTCAAAATTGCCAAAATTCAACGTAGGAGAATTTTATGTGAAAAAATCCAGTTTTATTCTGAACTATTGAATTCTTTTCAAGATTTCCTGAATTTTGAGTACCCACACAATCGCATTCGGATAAAATTGATTTTGAGCCGGGAGGGGGGGGGGGGTATCAAAACTCCACCAAATTTTACTTCGAGAGTAATTTTTTGGAAAAAATTACGTTGTATGTCAAAATCTATGTTTTTGAGGTCGCTGGATTCGAATCTGAAACTATTTTTATGATTGGATGTTATCGGGGGGGGGGGTGATGTGAAAATTGTAGAAAAAATGTATCTACACCGCATGCAAATATGTACATTGGTGCATGTAACAAAAACGAAATAAATTACTGATACATTCTCATTTTGTCAGACTTGAAATAATTTTCAAGATAACCCCTCTTCCCCGAGCTGCATCAGGAAAACGTTTTTAAATAACGTAAAACGTGACATACTTTTTTGATTCCCCCCTCCCCTCCACCTCTTCTCATAGGTTGAAAATGTTTAATCATGTTAATTGATAAAATCATCGTAAAAATTATTTAATTTGTATAGAATTTTGGCAAAGTTTACAAGTTTTCTTCTGAACAAAGTTTACAATATTTTTACAATTGCAGGTTAATTTGCATTAGTTTGAAGGCGATTTCCATAATTTTTACTTTATTTACACAATAATTTTGACATTTTAATAAATTTTTCTAAATATTTTGAACAACTTTCGTAATATTAATTTTAACAAATTTTACTATTTTTCGAATAATTTATAGGCAAATTTTTAAAAAATCATGACATTTTGTACAGTCATGATATTTAAACTACTTTTCCGACGATTTGATCTTGACAATTTTCACGAGCTCCAATTTTTTTTTGCAATCGTAATACTAATTTTTAGGAATTTTTCAATCAATTTTTCGACGTTTTGGATAACTTTCAATATTTTTGCGTGTTTTTCCAGTACTTCAGGTAATCTTATGGATTTTTCACAAATTTCTTATGAGTTTTGAACGATTTCTGTAAAAAAATTTCACAATTTTACGACTTTTCGAAAGATTGTCATGATATTTCAGACCTTAACAACATTTTTTTCAAAGCCGCAGCTCAAGGATAAATCAGTGAAAAATTTTTACCGAATGAAAATCACTGGGAAATCAATAAAATTTATCGAAAAATAAGTGAGAAATTCAATGGAAAATCAATATTCATAAAAATCCACAAAAAATTAGTCGATCTTGCTGATATCCCCTTTGTTACTATTCTGACTGTTTATCAGTGAATTTTCACTGATTCAGAAAGACAAATTATTACCTATTAAAATTCTCCCAAAAATCAAAACTCAACTTGAGCAGCTTAAAATCAGAAGAGTGGGTGGGGGGGGGGGGGGTTGAGGTGTTCTTTCAATATAAATCTGATTTTCGTTAAAATTGGAGAGTCTAAAGCGTTACTGGTAAAAAAAAAAGAGTACATTTATTTGATTTGTTCTAAATCCAAGTGGGGGATTGAAGTAGAAATTTTATCGGCAGCATGTGCCTAGGAAACGGAATACTTATCGATGTAGGTATTTCGTTTTAAAATGTTTTACTCCTTTATCTCTGTATTTTCTTCTATTTCCTGGTTTATTTGCCCAATTGGGTGTGCTTGCTGCGTACGTTTGGTAGAAAATTTTGTCCAAAAGCGTTGTTTTACACCGGTACATACGTGGGACTGCTAAGGGCTACGGGTATAGATACAAAGTTACCTATGTTTTCACGTTATTCGCGATAATATACCTACACAATTTTCATTGCAAATGGAAAAAGCAAACAATAAACCTTTCGAAGCCTGTAAATAAGATGGCAATTTAGAACTACACAATTGTACACCTAAGCTACGTAAGGAAACAACACACGTACAGCCTTCGATACATATCCATAGTAAACTACCTGAAACAGAGAAAAAAATTTGGGATCGGAAGCAAATCCTAAAAAACTAGCAAATAGGAAAGAAAAGCCAAGTATTGTGTATTCGAAAGAGGACAAATATGTAGTATGATAGAAAATATGGCTAAATACGTGAAATGGAGCCAGGTTGTTGAAGAGAGAAAACGTGAGAAACCATGGTGCAAAAAATGGTACGAGGAAAACTATCTCTAGGAAGGGGGACTACAAGGACTTACGTTTTCTGCATTCTTTCCTCCTCCTCTGCTCTTGAGATACGATCCAGTGACGAAAATGCTCATTGATATTCGAAGGACTGTTCGCGGTATCGTGTTGTTATATTTTGGAAAATTAAAAAACTTATAAAATTCAACAATCGAGGGTGTCTCGGAGTTACTTCGAAGGGGAAAAAAGTTTAAATACGTCGGATAGTTTCGATGATGAAGTTGTTATTGTGCTGGAATTCTCCCCGCTCATTCCGTTGCTCAGCCGGTTCATTCGCGGATAAAGAACGAAATACGACGACAAATATTTACCCCGAATTTTTGTCGTCGTGTTACGTGCGAATGAGTACGAGAGGAAGGGAATGCGAGGGAATAAAAAAATGGAAAGAAAACTCATAGCGATGTATACCTAGACCTTCCTACCTTTTGAGAAAGAAGAAAGTTTTCTCGAGTACGAAATTTAGCACCGGTAAGATTATATTTTTCTTTCGTATTATCAGACTCGAAGGGCAGAGGGCCGGGGATTGGTAGGATGGTGGAGTATACTCGAGCGATTTTTATTGTTTGCTTTTGCTACGCTCAGCTCCGGAATAAGCTCCGAACACAGAATACCTACGAAGAAAACCCGAGGTAATTTGTAAATTGTATACGGCCGACTTTGAGAGAGAAAGTTTGATTTTTCTTACTCCGATGCTATACGAGTGGTATCTGCGATGTATGGTGAGGATTAAGCTAAGTTGTAGAGGCGTACAGGATGCGTGAAAATTATACGTCGTGTCTCGAAGAAACTTCCTTTATCGGCGTGGTAGGTAATTGTATTGGCAGCCTGTAAGCACATGTACAGGGTGATCGAAAATTGTGTTAAGACGCATTTATTCTCAGTTTTCCAAAAAAATTGCCCAGGGCTGTGATACAAAAGTTGTGCTCAAGTTCGGTATCCCTTAAAATTTTAAATCATCATTTATTTTAAAGAAAATGTGAGGGATTATTTTGTGTGTGTGTTATTTACATTCTGTTAATTACAGACCGAAGCAAAAGAAATTTATGAGCAAAGTACTATTCAGTAATTCGAATGAGCACATCAGCTAGGTAATGAAAATATTTATTTTACCCCCCCCCCCATCCCCCTCCCGAACTGTTTTCAGATAAATATTAAAAAAATTGAAAACCATTTTGAATTGATTTCAAAAACCATTTTGAATTGATTTCAAAAACCATTTTTGAATTGATTTCAAAAACCATTTTTGAATTGATTTCAAAAACCATTTTGAATTGATTTCAAAACCCATTTTGAATTGATTTCGAAAACCATTTTGAATTGATTTCGAAAACCATTTTGAATTGATTTCGAAAACCATTTTGAATTGATTTCGAAAACCTTTTTGAATTGATTTCGAAAACCATTTTGAATTGATTTCGAAAACCATTTTGAATTGATTTCGAAAACCATTTTGAATTGATTTCAAAAACCATTTTGAATTGATTTCAAAAACCATTTTGAATTGATTTCAAAAACCATTTTGAATTGATTTCAAAAACCATTTTGAATTGATTTCAAAAACCATTTTGAATTGATTTCAAAAATAATTTTGAATTTTATTTCAAAAACCATTTTGAATTGATTTTAAAAACCATTTTGAATTGATTTCAAAAATCATTTTGAATTGATTTCAAAAACCATTTGGAATTTGATTTCAAAAACCATTTGGAATTTGATTTCAAAAACCATTTTGAATTGATTTCAAAAATAATTTTGAATTTTATTTCAAAAACCATTTTGAATTGATTTAAAAAACCATTTTGAATTGATTTCAAAAATCATTTTGAATTTTATTTCAAAAACCATTTTGAATTGATTTTAAAAATCATTTTGAATTGATTTCAAAAACCATTTGGAATTTGATTTCAAAAACCATTTGGAATTTGATTTCAAAAACCATTTGGAATTTGATTTCAAAAACCATTTTGAATTGATTTCAAAAACCATTTTGAATTGATTTCAAAAATTTGTTAACGAAATTGACTTAAATGATCGTTTCGATTTTCTCATAATTCTTGACTCGTTTTTTCTTCAATTTTTTCATATTGCTGGTCATTTTTACTCAAAATGACATTTACGATAATTTTTCATCATGGTGCATTTTTAAGGAGTACCTACTTGAGTAGGTAAAAATAGGTAATTGAAAAAATAATTTTTTCATATTCTTCAATTTTTTTGTGAAAAAAAATATAAAAAATTATTCCAACTTTTTTAAAACAATTTTAATCACAATTTTTACTTAAGGGTAAAGTGCCCTAACTTCGACCGCTTCCTAATTTCGACCACCGGCCGATTTCGGCCGCTATGGACGCAATGTACACGAAAAAAATTTTTTCATGTTCCTTTTTCATAGATGAACAATTTGAGACTAAAATCACAACCCTACAGGCAAAATTAGCGGAGAAAATTGAAAAAAACGAAATCGCATAGGTGAAAAAATTTTTTTACGTATTCTTTGATTTCAAATTATGAATTTTTTTAAAATAAATGATACCAAATAATTGTGAATTGTGATGGGGCATGGTGTCAGATTTCGATAAAATCATTGTTTTCGAAAACAACTGGAGGTACGCAACAAAAATTTTCACCGAAGTTCAAATTCTTTGGGGTGCCCTAATCTCGACCAGCTATGCTATCTTATGTAATCTGTTTTTTGAATGCGATTTTGTTTTTTCTGATTTTCTCCGCGAGTTTTGGCTGTAGGGTTGTCGTTTTGGTCTCATTTTGTTTATCTGTGAAAGAAGTATATGAAAAAATTCTTTTCGGGTAGATTCCGCTCTATGCGGGTAAAATCAGCTGGTGGTCGAAATTAGGAACCCAAAATTTCAAAATCGATTTTTGAGTTCCCTCAGAAAAAAAATCGCAAAAAATACAAAAAATGATTGTATCGACTCAAAATTTTAGGGAGTGGTAGAGGAAAGATCAAGGTATTTTTTAAGCCATTTTCGACGTTTCTACCTCAAAAAGTCTTCGATTGGTGGAAGTTTGAAAAAAAGTGGTCGAAATATGGCAACCTTACCCTTATTGAAGCCGAAAAGTTCATTGGCTGTTATTTTCACTAATAAGCACACTCCCTGCATTTCCAAATAATAATTCTAATTATTCAATTTCATTTTTTTGAATATGGAAAATGTCTGTAAAAATGATTTTTTTGTGGGCAAAAATTGATACCGATACCATTTCAATGATTTCAAATTTGATATTTAATCGTCTTAATGTCTAGATATTGCTTTCTTGCTACTCCTCTCCCATTTAATTTTTCAGACAAAAAAATGCGGGAACGAACTATTCTACTCACTAAAACTAAACTCTCAAACATGAGTAAGTATTTCAGAAATTTTCCTGTCACAATCTCTCCTTTAAATAAATTCTTCTTCCAAGAATTTTGATTTTCGTTACAATTTTTGTTTTGAAATTAAACAAACCTCTACTATTTATTACAAGGAACATGTTTCTTCAGATTTCAATGCAATTTCAAATTGAAAATTGAAAATTTCGAAATTTCTTCATCAACTGAAAATTTTGATATAATTTTTTTTCATGGCAAGTTTATAATCACAATGATTAAAAACCATAATTATAGAAATGAAAAAAATCTTGGTAATGAAGAAATAAATGTTCAGTGAAAATAATTTTATTTTTCCTCAACTTCTGATTTAAAATTAAGAATACTTTTTTTGTTGAAAATTTATCTGACTTTTTTCGAAATCGTGGTCATGAAAATGTTATACAGGAAATGTTTCCAAAAAATGATCAGATTTTTCGATTATATTTTTTATATTTCGACTAAATGTCCTCAAAAGTTATATTTTGGGTCGTATCATCAATTTTTTGACATTATTTTGACTTGAAATTTAGTGTATTTGGAAAAAATAACTTTTTGTCGAAAAGAAAACCATGTAAATACTTCCCTATGATTTGTTGGCATTTAAACAAAATGCCAATGATATCGATAAAATTACATTTCATGATTGACGAGTGACTCAAAAAGCCTCAGTGATGTGATAGATATTGAGAAAAATTTTGCTTTTTGTGCAACGAACAGATGGCAGAATAGAACAGCTTCTCCCCTCTTCCCAAATCACAAAATTTAATTTCAAGTTTTACTTTTTGGTATTTCTTTCTTTTTATTTAAAAAAAAAAAGCTCGCAACTTGAGTTGAAAAATTTGTATAAATTATTGTAGCTATTTCAGGTCAAAAAAAAATATCAAAATGAGAAATTTTCATTTTCTACCCTCTCAATAATATCAACTCCGACGATTCTGAGTTTGCTATTGATAAATTATTGCAAAAAAAAAAGATTCATATTTCTCGTTCATATTTTTTTCTACTTCTGTAACCTACGTTTTCACTCTCTAAAGTGAATCTGATCAGTATTCAGTACTGAGTTCTCTCCAAAGATGTCCATTTCTGAAATTTCAGAGTGAAAGGATTAAATCTGTTCCTTTCCCTCTCTTCACATCTGTCAAATAAGTTAAAAGCGGAATAACTCGAGTTCATTGACTTGCAAAATGACTGAAAAACTTTCAGAACTTTCTACAGACAACGGCCATAAAAATATAAATTTCAGCGAAATTATAACCTAATAATGGATAATTATTATTTTACGAACCTGCTCTGAAAAGTTTGAATTTTACGAGTTTAGCACGAAAATAAAGAGAATGAAAAAATAAATTGATAAAAAAGAACGAATAAATGGAAGGGAAGCAAATAAGACGAATTCGATGATTTTACGACGTCTCAGATAACCACAGCAAGGCCACGAAAATATATCGAAATGAGAAAAAAATCTGCTGAAACGGAAGTTTTTATGATCTGATATTTTTTTCTTAAGTAAATATTAATTCAAATATTTTTCGATATTTTAAATCAAAAAATCATAACATGGTAAATTTGTTTCTGCTTTAAATTTCTTTTCGATTTCTAACCAATAAATATACCAAATCTTCAAAAATTTCAGTAAAACAAGTAAACTCCCAAGGCTGAATTTTCATCGAATCGACACATAACTCTCTGCCTGTCTCTTTCTCTAAAATATACACCGTTCAGCGTCCTCTTATTCTCCAAATTTTACAACCCGCAATAAAAAATTTCTCTTTTTTTACTCTGGTGGGAAAATAAATTGAAAACCGCGTAATTACACGCCCTCGACCTTTTATAGCACATATCCCCATCAAAAGGCCGGCGTAATAGCCAAGCGGCGGCGTTAAAAAAAAATTATAATTTTTCAACTCATTTCATTTACAAGTATTCGCAACGAGCATCCATTTATAATACCGCGAGTTTTATTGCACTCGGTCCTGAGCACCGACAAAATAGAGCAAAGGGGTGGAAAAAAATTACATCTCATAAAACTCTCGTATAGTATACGGTTTCCCAAAAGAAAAAAAAAACAAGAGAAAATATACGAGGGAAATTTTTTTCAAAAAAACACCATCTCTCGTTAACAAAATATAAAAAAATTTCGAACATACAAAATACACTCGTGATCGTCGTGTCTACAAGTTTCATCGTAATCTTCGTATTATTATACGACACGACTCGACGCTTTTGGCAAATTTAGTATATATCTGATACAATTTTTAATTAAAATTCATCTTCGCATTGCTCTCTCTGTTCATCGTTTCGAAGCTTTCATTAATTACATTATAATTGGCTCGTCGCGTTGAATATTATCGAGAAGAAGCTTCAGCGTGCGATTGTATCTACAATCCAGATCCGCGTATAAAATGTAGGCGTCTTTTCGTTGTAATCCGAGCGATTCTGCTCGAATTTGTCATTCGTTAGATTGCGCTAACGATAAATAATACAATTACCAGTACATAAAGCTTTGGCAGACTTTACATTATCGAGTCCACGTGCGAGTCCTCGTTTTGTAATCCATAAAATACGACAGGATTTAATTTAGATAGGTACCTAGCTATCTGGTTGGGGAAAAAAAGCTACGAAATTTTAAGTTTCGTAAATTTCACCTCTTGGAAAATTTTCCCACCGCCTTTCTCCGAAATGAAAAATAAGACTCCGAGGCACAAAACTACGTCCAATTTTATAACTCGACGATATTGCTATCTCGACGACGCTATGAATTCGTTCACTCGTGTAATTGGTTTTAACTTTCTAAAACGTCTGGGTGTACTGTATTAAGACGACGAGAAGCAGATTACTCATTCATCCTTTTAATACCTTTACACGTTATAACGAAATAAAAGACGGTCTCGTGTAGTTCTCTTCAGTTCACGTCACGTTTAAACAATTAGAAAACGAGAAATTAGCCTTGTTCTGGTGCGGTTTGCTCGTGTGTTTGGGTCAGCGTACCCGTAATGAGAGATAGATGGATTGCTGGCGGAGGATTTTAAGCTGCGTTGTACGAAGAATTAAAAAATGCTATCTATTTGTTTTTACGTTTTTATTTTCAAGTGTTGAATTGTTAATGAGAATGAACTAGAAGTGGTCTTTTTGAAGAGAAATCTTCAAAAAATTTCCTCTTGATCTGTTTTTTGACCTTTTTTTGAGGGGGGGGGTCTCAAAATTTATTTTTCCATTTGATATACATACTTATTTACCTAATCTTTAAAGTTTGATCATTTTACGCTAGAAAAAATTTCCATAAGGAAAAACTATTTCGGATTTGTTTTTAATGGGTCAAAATCCCGCGAAAAATACTAATTTTGTAATCATTGCAAAGCATCACTCAAATTTTTTTTTTTTTTGAACTATGTTTTTGATAACTGGTTGAAAAAATTGGGGTAAAAGAGGAATTTGTAGTGTTCCCTCGAAAGGGTACGGTAGAATAAGAGGGTTGAATCTGCACTGGAAAGCTTTTCGAACGATTCCAACGCCAAAAGGTGGTAGTCCAGGCATTTTAGAAGTTGACCCCCCAAAAATTAAAGCCTGATTTTTTTTTGCGTTTTACGTTCGTAATGGTCCACTACACAACATACTAAAATGGACACCCCACAACCCTCCGCTATCCGCAGGGGAAGGGTAAACGTCCGCTGAAAACCGGTTTTTCGTGAATATCTCCTCAAATAAGCCTCAAAATTGAAAAGTAGTTATGAACAATCTTGTTCTACGCGTAATTTCCTATCGGAAGAGTTTTTTCTTTTTCAAAAACACTCACTTCCTTGACCAAAAATTGAGGGTAAAAACACCTATTTTTCAACAATTTACAGCATTTTTGAAAAAAATCGAAACTTTAGGGAATATCTTCTTAAAAAAGCCTCAAAATGGAAAAATGGTTGTGAACAATCATGTTCTACGTGTAATTTCCTATCAGACAGGTTCGTTTTTTTTTTCGAAAACACCCTCTTCTTTGCCCAAAAATTAAGGGTGAAAAACACCTATTTTTCCAATATTTTTACAGTATTTTTGGAAATGATGGAAATACGAAGCTGAAAATATTGTTTTTGAATCCTTACGACACAAAGAAATGTTCGTATCACCAATAATCAGCATAACATCGCGTTTATAGTACTTTTTCTTTCCACAACTTCGATTTTTGAAGTGCAGTTTCAATTTCAATAACCTCCCTTATAATTAACGGTAGGGGTTGAAATTTTTGCGGTGACTTTTTTTGGATTACCCTACCAGCATGTATAAAAAAAATACTCATTTTGAGTACTTCTAGCTTCGTATTTCCATAATTTCCAAAAATAATGTGAATATTGGAAAAATAGGTGTTTTTCACCCTTAATTTTTGGGCAAAGAAACGGAGATGTTTCATGAAACTTACGTAATGACTGTACGATTTTCCAAAATCCGAAGAATTTTCAAAATTCGAACTTTCTAAAATTTAGTTGAAGAATGTTCTAAAAATTGACCAAAATTAAAAAAAAAAATCTTTCAGAAAATGAAACGAACTGTTTTAAAAAGAGTAGGTCAAGTAATCTTTTTTAAATTATAAAGAAAAAATTAGGATGAAAAAATCATGTGAAACTTGAAAATTTACCTAAAAGATTGTAGAGTACCGCGGGGCAAGACGACGCACTAAAAGTTTAAAAATCTGTCAAAAATCGAATTTTCAACTTTTCGGGGAGGTTTTTGTTTTAGGCACTACTTTGATCCTTTGTCTTCATTAATTCAACAAGAAAAAAAATATTTGATCATAAAAAGGTAATTAAAAATCAATTTTCCCAAAGAGACATTGATTAGTACTCTTGCCCCATAGGAGGGGGCAAGAGTACTAAGTGTGGGGCAAGAGTACTGCCATTTAACTTAATGTTAAATTTGATACCTAAAGTGTGGGGCAAGAGTACTACCATAACATTTTATGTTACTGATCATCTAATTTTATTTCGTTTTTAAGTTTTTATGCCAAAAAATTGATCAAAACTTTACTTTGGAAAAGAAAATATATTATAACAAGAAGTTTGTTTACAGTTTAAAAGGTGTAGTACACTTGCCCCCACCCCCGGTTTTTTTCTAAAAAATTTTTTTCTCAAATAATTTAATACATAGAAAAGATTTTTTATATATATTCCGATAGCTTACCTCACCATCTTCCTCAAAATGCTATATACTCCTCAGATTCACAATTTTTTACCATCCCAACATCAAAAAAACTGTAGAGCAAAAATTACAATTTTTCGGCTGAAAAATTTTTAATAGCTCACTGATTAAAAACTACTGGACCAATTCGGATGATTTTTTCAAGGTTTTGTCAGTGCAAGGTATACTTCAAAAAAATAAAAACTCCACCAACCCTACATTATCGAAATCCGAGATATCAAAGATCGGACTCTTGCCCCCCTGCGTCGTCTTGCCCCGCGGTACCTCTACGTGTTTCAAAAAGTAGAATAGGTGGGTTTCAAAAATTATCTACTTATATTGCAAAAAGGGTATAGCCGGGAGATTTTTCCTGAGTATTTTGTTTTGGCTGTTTCATTGAACAAGCTCCAAAAATCGCGAAAACCCATGCAGAAATGTTGTTGTTTTAGCAGATTTTTCAAGTTTTGAGTGCTTTATACGGAAAAAATCGCCAAATGAAGAAACTAACGTCGGATTCGTGTTTAGCGGGTCAAAATACCCCGATAAACACCCTTTTCGCTATTGTTTTGCTTAAAGTCTCAAAATTCAAATTTTTCACTGATTTTTCATGACAAAAATAGCGAATTTCGAGTTTTCAAATAAAACGACTGCGAAAAGGGTGTTTATCAGGGTATTTTGACCCGCTAAACACGAATCCGACGTTAGTTTTTTCGTTCAGTCATTTCTCTCTATACAAAACGCTCAAAATTTGAAAAATCTGCTAAAAAAACAACATTTTTGTACGGTTTTTCGCGATTTTCGGCCCTTGGTGTATCGAAGTCGCCAAAAGTGAATACGCGACGTAAATCTACGTTAGAAAACACGTTTTTGGGATATTTTTAAAAAGTGGTCGCTCTTCGTTTATATGGTGTTTTTTACGATTGAAAATTTCAAATAGCCGAAACAGCGTAAAGGAGTGCACCAAAATTGTTGAAAAAATTATCGTAAATACATCTCTACGAGATGTAACTTCATGCCAAAGAATAGAAAATTTCCTTCACTTCCACTGAAATTAAAAATTCTTGAAAATAATGCAATAAAATTGCCATAACTCCGAATGGGAGGGGGTTGAGGGGTCAAAAATTTTTCTAATTTTTTTTACATCAAGGTACACCATCTGAGGGGGTTAGATCGAAAATCGGAGTGGGGGCCAAATTCACCTAAAACCCGGCTATACCCTTTGTAAAAAATTCAATGTGATTTGTTGAATAGTAGTTTCATTAAGGTCCATTTCAGTGGCCCTGCCCATAAAAGGGATTTCAATGAAACACATATAGGAGGATTGTGCTACGTTTGTGCTGGTTTGTGCTGCTATTTTCGTCGTTTGTGCTGCTCCCCTTCCCCCGTCATCGCCCTTTTTTTAAAAAAAACTTTGGGCAGGGCTGGTGAAACGGCAGCCCTGCCCATAAAACCGAGGGGGGTGAAACACATATGAGAGGATTGTGCTACGTTTGTGCTGGTTTGTGCTGCTATTTTCGTCGTTTGTGCTGCTCCCCTTCCCCCGTCATCGCCCTTTTTTTAAAAAAAACTTTGGGCAGGGCTGGTGAAACGGCAGCCCTGCCCATAAAACCGAGGGGGGTGAAACACATATGAGAGGATTGTGCTACGTTTGTGCTGGTTTGTGCTGCTATTTTCGTCGTTTGTGCTGCTCCCCTTCCCCCGTCATCGCCCTTTTTTTAAAAAAAACTTTGGGCAGGGCTGGTGAAACGGCAGCCCTGCCCATAAAACCGAGGGGGGTGAAACACATATGAGAGGATTGTGCTACGTTTGTGCTGGTTTGTGCTGCTATTCCCGACGTTTGTGCTGCTCCCCTTCCCCCGTCATCGACCTTTTTAAAAAAAAAACATGGGCAGGGCTGGTGAAACGGCAGCCCTGCCCATACAACCGAGGGGGGTGAAACACATATGAGAGGATTGTGCTACGTTTGTGCTGGTTTGTGCTGCTATTCCCGACGTTTGTGCTGCTCCCCTTCCCCCGTCATCACCCTTTTAAAAAAAAAAACATGGGCAGGGCTGGTGAAACGGCAGCCCTGCCCATAAAACCGAGGGGGGTGAAACACATATGAGAGGATTGTGCTACGTTTGTGCTGGTTTGTGCTGCTATTTTCGACGTTTGTGCTGCTCCCCTTCCCCCCTTTTTTTAAAAAAAACGTTGGGCAGTACATGGAAACCACAGCCTCATCATGCCGCTAACACAGGATGTCCGAAGAGTGATCTGCCATACTTCATTTTTGGATACAATCGGGTACCACTAAAAAAAACATTAGATGAACAAATTGCATATCTTGAAAATTGAAGGGGCAATTTTTTTTTAAAATCACGTAAATTTTTTTTTCAAACATGGGAATGGATAGTACTTTGAAAAATGAATAAATTTTCATTATATGAGACGCAGCCAGGGATACCCGACCATATGTCGGAAAAGTAAATTTCGAGAAAAACGCAAATTAAGAAAAAATGACCAAAAATATGGAAATTTTTTTTTTCATCAATTTGTATACTATGAACCCTCTACTTTCATATGAGAATGGGTTCAGGTCCCAAAAGTGTCATCTTCTTGGTTAAAAACCGAATTTTGCTGAAGGACTCTGAGAAATTGAAACCATACCATATGTCGGAATTTTATAAAAATATGTTAAAATTTACAACTTTCATTATTATTGAAACGTAATAGTGTTCAACAAATATCCGGATATCCAAATACCAAAATATACTATTTGGATTATCCGGATATCACACAGAAATTGCCGAACAGCTCCGAAAACATCCCGAAAACGGTTGAACTTTTCCTCGAGTTTCCGAATTCTTTCACGAACCCTCACAAAATTTAAAGGTCGATTATCGAAATCGAAAAATCGAAATTGAAGAATCGATTATCGAAATCGAAAATTTAATTTTTTCCCGTTGAAACTCTTCATTTTGATTATCCGGATATTTGTTGAACACTAATTTTCAAAGCATAATTTTCACCGTTTGGTTTGTAAAGTTGTTTGATTTGCACTATGATTTCATTTCTCAATGCACGTAATTTCAGGTTCGTTTTAATGGACTACAGTGGCGTACTGTACGATTATTAAAAAAACAAATTTTGTACCAAAAATGTCATTATTTCTTGAAAAAAGATGATTCCCGACATATGGTATGGTTTCGATTTTCGATGCCGGCAACTTCTGGAAGGGGTCAATGACCTAAAGTGATGTAAGAGGACGTAAATAAACCATTTCCGATGAGAAAAGTCGTTTACAGAACATAATTTTTTTTTTATTCATTGAAAACAGTTCCAAATTTTGTTTCGCGTTTTTCTCAAAACTTTGATTTTTGAAAATCATTTTTTGACAAACTTTGAAAAATCATAGAAAATTCATTTCTCAACCTTTTTTAATGCGGTTTGCGCTATTCGAAAGGTACAAGTCTGTATGTACTACTTAAAGAGCCAAAAAAACGAAAAAAAAATTTTCCGACATATGGTCGGGTATCCCTGGCTGCGTCTCATATGACTTTTTGCATAATTTGAAAATTGAAGGAGCTAAAAAAATTTCGTTCAAAAAAGTTCTAAAAAATTGAACTGATCAAGGGAATCGATAGTATGTTGAAAAACGAACAAATTTTGTTCTGCAGACTTCTTGCCCAACATCAAAAATGAAGAGGCTACGGGTCATCTAAAATTGAGAAAATTTAAAAAAATTTCGAAGCCCACTTATTTTGAATGACCCGTAGCTCCTTCATTTTTGATGTTAGGCAAGAAGTCTGTAGAACAAAATTTGTTCGTTTTTCAACATACTATCCATTCCCTTGATCAGTTCAATTTTTTAGAACTTTTTTGAACGAAATTTTTTTAGCCCCTTCAATTTTCAAATTATGCAAAAAGTCATATAATGAAAATTTATTCATTTTTCAATGTAGGTACTATCCATTCCCATGGTTGAAAAAAAATTTACGTGATTTTTGAAAAAAAATATTTGCCCTCTTCAATTTTCAAGATATGCAATTTGTTCATCTAACGGTTTTTTTTAGTGGTACCCGGTTATATCCAAAAATGAAGTACGGCAGACCACTCACCGAACACCCTGTAAAAACTGCAGAGTAACGCTGCTTTGCCTATACCAAGGAGCGTCTAGTTTCATTGTAGAGTTGTCGGAAATGACGCGGCACGATTTTTTATATTTTCATTTTTTAAAAACAGTTTAAAATTTTCTGAACGTTTTTTTCCAACTCCGAATTTTTTTCATATTTTTCCCATCTCAATTTTTTCAGTTATAATTTTCTCAACTCCAATTTTTTTTCTATCAATTTTCCCAACTCAATTTTTTTCTAAACCCGCGGAACCTGTCATAAGCTTTGGAACCACTTATGCCATAGATGTACTACCTAGGACTCGACAATTCTCAAGCGCATGTTGGAACCCCCTCTTTTTCCCATAGGTGGCGTTGTACACAGATAAAAAGTATGAGATACAAAACAAAACAAAAATTGAACAGGATGAACACGATTCTGATAGTACTCGAAAAACTGAACAAAATGGCATTTTCAAAAATTTTCCCTCACCCTTCATTTTCTCTCCCACCACCCCAAATTTTACCAATTTGAAGAGGGAGGGGAGAAATTTGAAAAAAATTGAAATAATGAACACGATATTTAATGTACTCGACGAGAGAAGAAAAATGGCGTATTCAGAATTCCTCCCTCTGTGAAATTGAAAGAATCAGAAAAATGGAGGAGGGTGGGAGAGAAAATGGAGGGAGGTAGAAAAATTCTGAATACGCCATTTTTCTTCTCTCGTCGAGTACATTAAATATCGTGTTCATTATTTAAATTTTTTTCAAATTTCTCCCCTCCATTTTGAAATTTGTAAAATGGAGGGGTGGGAGAGAAAATGGAGGGAGGTAGAAAAATTCTGAATACGCCATTTTTCTTCTCTCGTCGAGTACATTAAATATCGTGTTCATTATTTACATTTTTTTCAAATTTCTCCCCTCCCTTTTGAAATTTGTAAAATGGAGGAGGTGGGAGAGAAAATGGAGGGAGGTAGAAAAATTATGAATACGCCATTTTTCTTCTCTCGTCGAGTACATTAAATATCGTGTTCATTATTTCAATTTTTTTCAAATTTCTCCCCTCCCTCTTCAAATTGGTAAAATTTGGGGTGGTGAGAGAGAAAATGAAGGGTGGGGGAAAATTTTTGAAAACGCCATTTTGTTCAGTTTTTCGAGTACTATCAGAATCGTGTTCATCCTGTACAATTTTTGTTTTGTTTTGTATCTCATACTTTTTATCTGTGTACAGCGCCACCTATGGGAAAAAGAGGGGGTTCCAACATGCGCTTGAGAATTGTCGAGTCCTAGGTAGTACATCTATGGCATAAGTGGTTCCAAAGCATATGACAGGTTCCGCGGGTTTAGAAAAAAAATTGAGTTGAGAAAATTGATAGAAAATAATTTGAGTTGAGAAAATTGAAAGAAAAAAAATTGAGTTGGGAAAATCGATAGAAAAAAAATTGGAGTTGAGAAAATTATAACTGAAAAAATTGAGATGGGAAAAATATGAAAAAAATTCGGAGTTGGAAAAAACGTTCAGAAAATTTTAAACCGTTTTTAAAAAATGAAAATATAAAAAATCGTGCCGCGTCATTTCCGACAACTCTACAATGAAACTAGACGCTCCTTGGTATAGGCAAAGCAGCGTTACTCTGCAGTCTTTACAGGGTGTTCGGTAAGTGGTCTGCCGTACTTCATTTTTGGATATAACCGGGTACCACTAAAAAAAAAACATTAGATGAACAAATTGCATATCTTGAAAATTGAAGGGGCAATTTTTTTTTAAATCACGTAAATTTTTTTTCAACCATGGGAATGGATAGTACCTACTTTGAAAAATGAATAAATTTTCATTATATGACTTTTTGCATAATTTGAAAATTGAAGGGGCTAAAAAAATTTCGTTCAAAAAAGTTCTAAAAAATTGAACTGATCAAGGGAATGGATAGTATGTTGAAAAACGAACAAATTTTGTTCTACAGACTTCTTGCCTAACATCAAAAATGAAGGAGCTACGGGTCATTCAAAATAAGTGGGCTTCGAAATTTTTTTAAATTTTCTCAATTTTAGATGACCCGTAGCCTCTTCATTTTTGATGTTGGGCAAGAAGTCTGCAGAACAAAATTTGTTCGTTTTTCAACATACTATCGATTCCCTTGATCAGTTCAATTTTTTAGAACTTTTTTGAACGAAATTTTTTTAGCCCCTTCAATTTTCAAATTATGCAAAAAGTCATATAATGAAAATTTATTCATTTTTCAAAGTACTATCCATTCCCATGGTTGAAAAAAAAATTTACGTGATTTAAAAAAAAATTTGCCCCTTCAATTTTCAAGATATGCAATTTGTTCATCTAATGTTTTTTTTAGTGGTACCCGATTGTATCCAAAAATGAAGTATGGCAGATCACTCTTCGGACATCCTGTGTTAGCGGCATGATGAGGCTGTGGTTTCCATGTACTGCCCAACGTTTTTTTTTAAAAAAGGGGGGAAGGGGAGCAGCACAAACGTCGAAAATAGCAGCACAAACCAGCACAAACGTAGCACAATCCTCTCATATGTGTTTCACCCTCCTCGGTTTTATGGGCAGGGCTGCCGTTTCACCAGCCCTGCCCATGTTTTTTTTTTAAAAAGGTCGATGACGGGGGAAGGGGAGCAGCACAAACGTCGGGAATAGCAGCACAAACCAGCACAAACGTAGCACAATCCTCTCATATGTGTTTCACCCCCCTCGGTTTTATGGGCAGGGCTGCCGTTTCACCAGCCCTGCCCAAAGTTTTTTTTAAAAAAAGGGCGATGACGGGGGAAGGGGAGCAGCACAAACGACGAAAATAGCAGCACAAACCAGCACAAACGTAGCACAATCCTCCTATATGTGTTTCATTGAAATCCCTTTTATGGGCAGGGCCACTGAAATGGACCTGTTTCATTACCTATTGATTTTAAAATGACTACCTGGCTTGTTGAAAATTTTTGTGATTCTTTTATCCACTTCTTATCCTGTTTCAAGTCACTAAAGTCACTTGAAAAAAATTATTTATAGCTCGAAGCCTCAAAAAAAAAATTGTTTTTTTTTTCTTTCTTTCAAGAATGATTAACTCTGTCTCGGTGCTGTGGGCACGCGACGACTGGATCTGCTAGTGTTTAAAATTAATTTTGAAAAATGTATTTTGATCGATTTCTATGCCTGCAAATTTTTGATATTCCGAGCACAGTTTTTGGAAAATAAAGGCTCTGGGATTTCCGAATAAAGTTTCTGCATTCGTACTTTATATTGTAAAGGCTCTGAAAAAATCTCAAAATTATGCAAACTGTAAATATTATCCCTATTGTTGTTCTACGAGATCTTTAAAGCTTCGGTATACACAGGTATCCTCTCCTACATTTTCTTCCTCTCTCTGATGTTTTTGTGAATAGTTTATCGAGATCTCCAGCGCTTTATTTTAAAGGCCTCTTATGTATCCCCTGCGCGACCTTTACAGTACAACGAACCGCCGCTGATGCTCTGATGAGGCTACATTATTCTATCATCTTTTCATAAATACATAAAATTATAATTACCGTCGTAGAGTAAAATGCGTAATAGAGTAAGCGAGCGAACGAGGCTCTGCCGGAAATAATAAAAGCTCGCTTCAATTTAATACCATAATTTTATTATTTTCGGCATAAAATTCCGCCCTTCTGTGTAGCAGGTACCATTTACAGAGGTACCGGTGTATCTCTACCTAACCTACTACTTCACAATATAATTCTCTTCCCTATTTTATTAATTCGATGATACTGACGCTGCCGCTGGCGCGGTGGTATTTAGATATGCACTTTGTATACTTAGAATTACACATAATATTTTGCAAAGTACACAAAGAGCTTTAGTTGTAATAATCGGACGTTGGCATCGCCATGGCCACGAGTTATACAATCGAAACGACTGAATTACGTACTCGTGATGTTTTCTTATTGCCGAGCTCGAATTTCTGCGGCGTCTTTTGTTTTCGATTCACGTTGGAAATTCGCGCAGTGTTATTTGTATTTTGTAGTCTACGGACACGCGTACCCTTCTTTAGATACCTTTTAAATTGGATTTTTGGGAAATGAAAAATGATATTTTTTTTCATTTTTTGTGAAAGTGGAATTTAATACGATCGATTTGGTAGCGTGTGCCTGGATGACTGTTACCTATTCATTTCCAATTTGGAAATTTGTCAATTTATAGAAAAACAATTCTCGTAATTCCCTCTCCTCCCATCCTCCCCCGACCCAAGCTGATTCAAACTCGTGACAGAAAATCTGAGATTTTCAAAATTCGAAGGTTTTGCATCATAACCGCGTTCAATTAAGCCTCCTTCAGCAGAAAATATCCTATGAGAACTTTCAGGACCCAAGCAATTGAAAAATATTGGGTCTCAAGAAAATAGATTAAAATTTTCAAAAAATCGTAAAAATTGTGAAAAAATTGAAAAATTAAGAAAAATTTTGTCAATTAGGTATAAATTATGACCATAAATAAAAATTTTTCCAAAATATAATAATTTTGAAAAAATTTCAGTTTCTATTTGACAAAGGAAAAAAATAGAATTGGTTTAAAAAAATTATGGAGAAAAAACTGTTGAGATTTGGAAAAAACTGAAGTTCTTTGATACATGTTTTTTTGAGAGGGGGAGGGGAGGAAATGACTGGTCAAGTAAAAGTTAAGCACACGTATTTGAAAAATTAAGGATCGATCAAATGGGAAAAATTTTCATTTTCAAAAAATTGATGAAAATTGTTTAAAATGGTAGAATTCTTCAATTTTTTATTAAAAATTCTTCAGTGTGCTCTTTTTGAACAGAAAATATCTGCGATGACATTTTCGCATGCACAAGATAAAACAAGTCAAATCAAATTGACTGTACAAATTTTCAAAAAATCATTGAAATTTTTTTTATCGTAAACTGTTCAAATGTAGTCTTTTATGTTAGTAAATGATATTGAAAAAATTTCAAAATGGATTAAATTGGTTGAAGTCTCTCACAAACAGTGGCGTCGGAAACTGAGGTACAAGGGGTACATTGTACCCCCAAAATCCTGACGGTGGTAGGTACAAAGTATCATTTCTACCCCCCCCCCCCTAATCACATCAGATAGGCATTTCTAAAGCATTAAAACATGGGGCGAAATGTTTTTATGGGCATTGAAAACTCAATTTTTTGAAAGCGTCGCCCTTTCTTCGCTCGGGCATAAATAAAATCACAATTATATGAATTGTTTGAGGCAACATAGCGAAAAAATGCTTATTTTTGCCCCCTTCTCCGAAAATCCTTTTGGTATTCTAAGTCTTGGTACTCATTTTTTACCCTCCCCCAAAAAAAACTTCCAACGCCACTGCTCACGAACAAAAGTAATGAAAAATTCGTTAAAAATCATTAAAATAAAAAAATTTTGCAATTTTTTCCATAATAATTTTCTTATGTGCTGTATTTTGACAGGAAATGACTTGAATACAATTTTAGTATTAACAAATAAAAAAAAAATTCATCAAATTAGCCCCCAATTTCATAAAAGGGAAAAATTATCAAGAATTGCATAAGTTTGAAATTTTCTTTTCACCAGGAAATCATTGTTTTTTTTTTAAAGGATCCATTCAGTTGCCTAGCTAAAATTAAAAAAAAAATATGCAGGAAGTTATGAAAAGTATATGAATAAAAAGCATGGAATTTTTTATTTAAATTTTTCATTATGAGAATTTTTCCCCAGACGTCAAATTAAGATTGCATTTAGTCACCGAAAAGTTTTTTAAAAATTTTAAAAAAATTTAAAATAAAAGGCCAAAAGCATATTGAAATTTTACATCATAGCTCTTTAATTTAATCCCTTTTAACGGGCCAAAATGACTAGCAACTTTTGCATTCAAATCAAGCAAATTGTAAACTCTATCTAAACAACTACAATTTAAAAAAATTAAAATATTTGAAAATTAAAATTTTGGATTCTGAGCTATCTCATTATAAATTCTTAATTTTGCTTGTTCAATTATTAAAAAAAAAATCGAAAAAAGTGTTGTACTCTCTCATTCTGAATCAGTGAAAAGTCACTGATGAACAGTCAGAATTGAAGCACAGGAAAAAATCAGCGAAATTCACTAATTTTCAGCGAATTTTCACTACCTTTCATTGAATTTTCACTGATTTTCCAGTGATTTTTCTCACTGATTTGTTTTCATTGAAAACTTTTCCCCTGATTTTCTCCTGTGCTGCAATTCTGACTGTTTCTCAGTGATTTTCGATAATTTCCGCTGATATATAAATGAGAGAGTAGGTACCTACATTTTTTTTCAATTTATGTACTAGATTAAAAGAGGGAGGATGAAAATCGATGTTCTATTTTTGGCATAAACATGTATCAATCAGGTATTATTTAACAAAAATCTGAAATTAGAGCAAAATTGTCATAAATCTATAAATATAACTACCTATTTTACTTGGAGAAAAATTCCATAAAAATCGTGAAATGATGAGTCGTTACGAAAAATATAGGTAAAATTGAGTACCTATTTTATCTACCTACGTACAGAAAAATTTAGTATACCTCAATTAATTCTCGAGTTTGGATTGAGATTTATTCAAAAATCAAGATTTGAGGTGCATAATTCACCACGAATAATTTTCATTCTTCCAACACCTCTTACCCTCCTTCTGCATGAAATTATTTTTTCTGTGCTCATTTTCGCCAAGCCATTCATCCCAAAAAAGTAAAAGGTAAATATCTATTACCATCCAACTAATCATTATTATTTTTCTTTATGTTACAGGTAAGTTGACGAACAGAAAAAAATATATAGATAAATAAACCGGGCGGTTGCTGTTTTTACCTGTCAAATTAACGAGATCTCAGTTGCGGGCATCGTTAAAACTCGGTGATGGATTCGAATCGTCCGGCAAAGGAGCTCGTTTATCGTCGTGTACCTAACGTGATACACATTAGGTATTAGGATGCTGCTGGTACAGTATAAAATGGAAAATGAAACACTGGTCTTAAGGTATGGCCGACCCATACCCCCTTCTTCCCGAACAAGCCTACCCAATCCGAAAGTAGCTTCTGAGTTAGTGTGACAAGGTATAGGACGTGAATAACGAAGATTTATCGGCTGCTTGGTTCTTTTCATTGTTTTTGACGGTGCGGTATTTTTTGCCCGTGTTATTGAGCCTTTTCTATTTTTAATTTCGTTTATTTTCCACGCGGAGGATTTCGGTGACACGAGAATAGAAAAAAAGTGGCGAGGTGACCTTCTCTCATCGATTCAAGATGCAACACCATGTTGTGAGCCACGCTGGTGTGTGATAAAAAATTAATTGTAGAGGCTGATTGATGTCGTTTATTCGTTTTGGGATAGCTATAAGTATATGAAGATCTAAAAAGTGCCAAGTGGGAGTTTTACGGTGATAAAAAATGCATTGAATTTTGTTTCTGAGTCGAATTTATTGATGTTTTTAACTTTTTATTTGGTTGTCGAATGACTTGAAATTTATTTCTTGGTATGCTCATTCAAGTTTGATACGGAGAAATTTCGAAAACAAATAAATAATATTTTGTTTCATTTGGAAATTGAGAGTGGGAAATAATTTTCTAGCTCAATTGTTTTCGTTATTGGCTCTTAATTTCAGAAATGTGTGTGTGCTGAATTCAATTTTTTCGATTGAATGATTGATCATTGGGGGATCCAGACAACTTTAACAGCTGTGCCATTTTTTTTCTGAGGTTAGGATGTTCGAACTATTTTCCGAAAAATTGTACAATTTTTGAAAACCTGTAATTATTAGCAAAAAGGGACAAAAACTCTAGAATTTTTCAAAACTGAAGCAGTTTTCCAAAAATTGGGAATTTTTTCAAGGATTGGACTATTTTCTACGAATTGAACTGTTTTTTTTTTTTTAATTCCTTACAATTTTTTTGAACCTTGGATAAAGTATAATCTTAAAATTGAAAAAAATTGTGCAATTTTCTTAATATTGATGAATTTTCCAAAACTTTGACAGTTTTTTTAATAATTACATAGGTAACTTTTAAAAAGTAATACGAATTTTCAAAAATTACAGATTTTTTTATTTAAAAGATACACAATTTTTCAAATCTTGGAAAATGAGTGTTTTTTAAAATTGAAAAAAACACGTTGAAAATTATTTTAAAAAATTTTCCAAAACATTAACAATTTTCTAATAATTGAATAATTTTTTTAAAATTTAGCTGTAATTCAAAAGTAGGACAGATTTTTCCCACAAGGTAGAGAATTTTCCAAAATTTACCAGTCGTAAGGAATTCACCAAAACTTGAACAGTTTTTCCATCACCGAGATGATTTTTTAAAAATTGATTTAAGGTTTTATTGAAACTTCGACAATTTTCTAAAAATCAGGGATCCGGAGAGAGGGATCTGGAATCTCCGGCTCCGACTCCAGTTCTGGGATTTTTGAATAAAACCCCTACTGCTTCGACTTCGGATCCAAGACTTTTAAAAAAGTGGCTCTGGCTCTGAAATTTTCATAAAAGTGACCCTAGCTCTGAAAAAATCGCCCGAGGACCCCCCTCCTTTCTCCGGCTCCGTTCCGGATCCCTGTTACGTATTAACAACGCGTTACGCCACCTACAGCAACGGACCCAAAGCAAAATTCCAAAGAGGAACTTCCGGAGCAGGGAGGGACGTCTGATATGGTACCTCCGACTCCAGCTCCGGTATTTTTATAAAAGTGCCTTCGGCTCCGGCACCGGGATTTTCAAAAAGTTCTGGCTCCTCGATGAAAATTTTGTATTTAAAAATCATAGGTTGGCAATCCTAACCAATGTAAACAAACAAATATTTAGTTGAATAATTTTGTTTTAAGCACAATTTAATACAATTTAATTACTTAATTTTGCATCTTAGGTACATGTTGCCAAACCACGATTTTTATAAACAAAATTCTCATAGGGGAGCCAGAACTTTTCGAGCATCTGGTACAATTTTACAAAAATTGTAAAATTTCTTAAAAACTTTTCAATTTTTAAAACTAGGACAACTTTTTAAAACTCGGAGTACAATTTTTCACAAAAGAACAATTTTTCTTCAATTTTAGTGATTTTCCAGAACATGGTTGCTATTTTTCAAAACTTGGACAATTTTTATTCCAAAACAAATTTGGAGAATTTTCATTCCAAAACTTGAACAATTTTTATTCCAAAACAAACTTGGACGATTTTTATTTCAAAACTTGGACAATTTATATTCCAAAACTTGCGAACAATTTATATTCCAAAACTTGCGAACAATTTTTATTCCAAAACTTGTGGAAAATTTTTATTCCATAACATGGACAATTGTTTTCCAAAACTCTGATAAGTTTCATTCCAAAACTTGTGGACAATTTTCATTCCTAAACTTGGACAATTTTTATTTCGAACCAAACTTGGGCAATTTTTATTCCTAAACTTGGACAATTTTCATTCACAACTTGGACAATTTTTATTCCCAAACTTGAAACAATTTTTATTACAAAACTTGTGGACAATTTTTATTCCAAAACGTGGACGATTTTTATTCCAAAACTTGAAGAATTTTTATTCCATAACTTGAAACAATTTTTTTCCAAAACTTGAAACAATTTTTATTACAAAACTTGTGGACAATTTTTATTCCAAAACGTGGACGATTTTTATTCCAAAACTTGGAGAATTTTTATTCCATAACTTGAAACAATTTTTTTCCAAAACTTGGACAATTTATATTCCAAAACTTGAAACAATTTTTTTCCAAAACTTGGACAATTTATATTCCAAAACTTGAAACAATTTTTATTCCAAAACTTGGACAATTTTTATTCCAAAACAAACTTGGACAATTTTTATTCTAAAACTTGGACAATTTTTATTCCCAAACTTGGACGATTTTTATTTCAAAACTTGGACAATTTATATTCCAAAACTTGCGAACGATTTTTATTCCAAAACTTGTGGAAAATTTTTATTCCATAACATGGACAATTGTTTTCCAAAACTCTGATAATTTTCATTCCAAAACTTGTGGACAATTTTCATTCCAGAACTTGGACAATTTTTATTCCTAAAACAAACTTGGCCAATTTTTATTCCCAAACTTGGACGATTTTTATTCCAAAACTTGAAACAATTTTTATTCCAAATCTTGTGGACAATTTTTATTCCTAAAACAAACTTGGGCAATTTTTATTCCTAAACTTGGACAATTTTCATTCCAAAACTTGGACAATTTTTATTCCATAACAAACTTGTATAATTTTTATTCCAAAACTTGTACAATTTTTATTCCCAAAGTTGGACAATTTTTATTCCGAAACAAACTTGGGCAATTTTCAATCCTAAACTTGGACAATTTATATTCCAAAACTTGAAACAATTTTTATTCCAAAACTTGTGGACAATTTTTATTCCAAAACTTGTGGACAATTTTTATTCCAAAACTTGTGAACAATTTTTATTCCATCACTTGGAAAATTTTTTCCAAAACTCTGATAATTTTTATTCCAAAATTTGGACGATTTTCTACATTATTTCAGAAATTTTTCCCTAAAAAACTGAAAAAAAAGTTTCTCAAAACAAAAAATAATAATGTCAACGAACTTGAATTTGTCAAACAATTAAAAAAATTCCAACCATTGAACAATTGCTTCCGAATTCCATATTTTTTTTCAAATTTGGCAACATTAAAAACGTCATAGTATAAAAATCTAGAAATCATCTTCCAAACCACGCACCCACCGGATCAAATTCAAGACCTATGCTGCATCCGGAAGAGCCCCGGCTAATTACCTAAATCGACCAAACATCTGCGCCCATTTCTTCTCGTCACAGCGTAAAATTACCGAATAAAAACAAACCTCGCACTGGCGGCAGGTAAACCGGCGGGGCAACGTGCTGCGGCTAGAATCTCGCTAACAGACGAGTGCAGGGCTGGAAATCATGTAATGTGTGCGGGAAAAGTTGGAATTTAACCAAGTTAAAGGTAATTACAAAATCATGGAAGAAACGGCGAAAGATCGCTAAGGCGAGGTGTACGAGTACGGGGTACGAAAGCCAACTGAGATGGCGGCAACGCAGCACCAGCAGCCCAAAATGTGCGGCTGGTACGTTGCATTAAGCTGCTCTCGTACTCCATTTACGTATAGCCAGTTTATACTGCGTTTTTCATCGAAATCGCGCCTCCGCTTTCGAGAACGAATTAAAGGAAGGGGAATTTATGTTGCTGAAATTTAATTCGTTTAGTTTAAACAAATAAATTACAAAAGTTTTCCAACTATGTGCGCATTACACGTGCCCACGACGTTGCAGAATGAGCGAGAGACAGAGTAAGGTTCACCGAGATAGATTGGATACGCGTGGTCGACGTATAAGGTCCGGGTATCTAGCCTACTCTCCGATCCTGTATGACTGAGCTAGGCAACGAGATGCAGAGGATTTGTATTGTTCGCGTATACTCTCTGCACATTGCTGTGGCTACAAATGTGTGTAGGGTTTCGAAAAGCAGCAAATTTTTGGTGCATTCGACGGTTCGGTCTGTTTTGCAGTACCGAGCAGGTAGCTCGGATGGCAGGGTTGTGACATGGACGAGAGCTTTTTCGAGCCTTTTTTTCCGCTTAGCTGGCGCAAAGATCGCTGATTTATGCGCCGTTAAGGCAAGAAAAATACGCGGCTTTTTTCCATTCGACTTCGGTTCGCTTTAGCGACTCACTTTACGCTCGAAATACGCGTCTTTGTTTGGAAATTGGTTACTTAAAAAATTAAGCCCCCCTTCTCGCTGTTTTGGCATTCGAACTATTTACGTAGGTAGCCCTGGATGGTTTTATAGGCGAATATCGGACGTATTTTACGACACGACGATCGACTGCGAAAGCACCAGCGAAGAGGTAAAGAACGGATCAGAAAACAGTATGACACATAAGTCTTAGTCACTTGAAACATTTCTCAATATCTCAGAACTGAAAAGAAATACCAAGATGGTTCAAACAGCAATGTGTTCCTGGCCTCGAGGACATTGAAGATTGATAATCAAACTTTCCCTATAGGGTGTCCACAAATTGAGAAACCGGTTTGGGTAAAAAAAATGGGGTTTGTTTTTTTTATTGAAATGAATTCTACGCACTGGCGCGATTGAAATGTGATATGTTTTTTTGAAACCGGTTCAGCGGTTTCGAACCAGTTGTCAATAATATACAAAAAAGTAGAGATATGAAAAAAAGTTTGAAACAAATGGTGTAGAGAATTGAAAAATGAACATTTTTTGTTTCATAACTTTTTTTCTGTCTTGCAATGGAAAGAAGTTGTCTTAGAAAAGGTATGAGTATAGTTTTTTTGTTTTTCAAGGCATAACTCTTCTCCATCGCTAGATGGGAAAAAAATTGCAGAACGTAAAATATTCAGTTTTCAATTCGCTACAACTTTTATTCCATACTTTTTTTGATATCTCCAATTTTTTGAAACTGGTAGTTTCTTCGATGATTTTTTTTTAGAGTCGATAACCGGTTATCAAAAAGTGGAGAAATCGAAAAAAGTTTGAAACAGTAGTTAATGTGCACAGCGGGAAAAAATCGGAGCGACCAATCAGGTGTCGTTTACGTGATGGGGTACTCTATGTGTATCGTCATCGTGAAGTCGTGTTTTTTTTACAAGTCCTCGTATTTTTGTCATAATTTTCTGAAATATTGTTAAACTCTAAATTTTTTCCAAGTTTTTTCTAGCCTTTAAATTTTTTCAAATTCTGTAATTGTTCATCAGAATTTTTCAAACTGAAATTTTTTTCTTTTTTGTTTTCAAATTGCAAGTTTTTTCTCAAAAATTATTCAAATTGTAAAAATTTTTCTCAAATTCTCTTCAACCTTGATTTTTTTTTTAAAATTTCAACCCTGGAATTGTTCATCAATTATTGTTCGTTCTTAAAAAATTTTCAGTGAAATTTTTTCTCCATTTTTTTTTTAATCGTGAATTTTTTCTTCATTTTTTTCTAACCTTTTTTATTTTTTCCCTTGAATTAAAAAAAAATACTCAAACTCAAATTCTTCTCAGCTCTGAAAATTTTCTTTGTAAAAAGTTTTCTACATATATTCTTAAAATTTTTCAATCTAAAATTTCTTCAGGTATCTACCTGTACTTATTTATTACGTAACTTCTTTTCACTCAACTTTTTTCCAATTTTACAACTGATTAAAGTTTTTTTCAACTTGAAATTTTTCATGTATAATTTTTTCTTTTTCCAAAAAATTTTCAATACAAGAGAAACAATTTAATTTTATCCGAAAATACGACTCTATGCAACAGGAGTCATTATTTTTTGTATTTTTTGGAATCTCAGAATTCAGATTATGAAAAAATGTTAGGGTTGGATGAAAAAAAATTGAATTCAAAAAATATAGAGAAGTGAGAAGAAGTTTGGAGTTTTGAAGTTTGAAGAAATTTTGAGAGAAAATTTGGGTTGGAAAAATTTTAAGAAAAAAAAATGAGTTTGAAAAAGTTTCAGAAATAATTTTGGGTTTGAAAATATTTCAGGGAAAAAATTTATTTGAAAAAATTGAAAAAAATTCTAGTTTGGAAAAAAATCTAGAAAATTGTACACGAATGAAAAATTTCAAAAGTTAAAGGGACTTGGGGGAAAAAAACGTTGCTAAATGCACCATACGAACAGAAATAGTCCTTCTCATTCCTGCAAGATGAAAAAAAATTACTGAATGTAAAATATTAGATCTTTAGTTCTCTATAACTCTTGTTTCAACTTTTTTCGATATCTACACTTTTTGATAACCGGTTCTCGCCTTGAAAAAAAATCATCGAAGAAACTACCGGTTTCAAAAAATTGGAGATATCAGAAGAAGTGTTGAATAAAAGTTGTAGAGAATTGAAAATTTAATATTTTACTTTCTGCAATTTTTTTCCATCTAGCGATGGAGAAGAGTAATGTTTTGAAAAACAAAAAATTATACTCAAACCTTTTATACGACAACTTCTTTCCATTGCAAGATAGAAAAAAAGTTATGGAACAAAAAATGTTCATTTTTTAATTCTCTACAACTTTTGTTTCAAACTTTTTTTCATATCTCTACTTTTTTGTATATTATTGACAACTGGTTCGAAACCACTGAACCGGTTTCAAAAAAACATATCACATTTTAATTGCGCCAGTGCGTAGATTTCATTTCAATAAAAAAAACCAGACCCCTATTTTTTTTACCCATCAAACCGGTTTCTCAATTTGTGGACACCCTATAGGGAAAGTTTGATTATCAATCTTCAATGTCCTCGACGCCAGGAACCAGTGACGTACCGAAGGCATTTTCCAGGGGGGGGGGGGAGAAGAGGTGAAAATCCCAACTCAAATTCTCAAAATTCCCAACTACATATAGCCGATATCAGAATTTCGGAGGAGGGGGGGGGGTGAAATTCAAATTTGCGAACCAATCCAATTTTTTTCAAACTTTCCCGACTGATTTCTTAAAATTTACATGTAGGTACTGATTTTTCCCCAAGTCGCGAGGTTTTTTGATTTTTTTTACTCGTTTTCAACATTTTTGCGAACTTTTGAAGTTTTTACAACCTATTACTATAAGACCCTTTTTGAGATAAGAAATCTGAATAAATTTTTCATTGGTTAGGTGCTCCAAACAATTTTTTTTAAAACCTACAAGCAATGTCATTGTAGGTAGTTGAAAAAACATACGAAATAGTTTATTTGCCTTCAGCGAAGAAAGGGTGGAGTTTCGAAGAAAAATTATAATTCTACATCAATAAAATTTTGTAATTTCAATGTAAAGAATAGGGAGATGGATTTGGCCCGAGCGAAGCGAGGGCGAAAATTTTAGAAAATCTCAAATTGAATGTGCAATAAAATAATGTTTTGGAAAAATAAACTTTAATGAAAAATCGACTGTTTCTACTTTGAAATGATTAAAGCAGAAATATTTCATGGCCGAGCGTAGCGAGGCCGAAGCTTTTGAAAAATTGGATTTTCAAATATCAAAAATAAGTTTTAAGGAGAATAAGAACAATGAAATTAATTGGAATAATTTTGAAGAAAAGTGCGAAAAAATCTCTTTTAAATTACAAGTACAACTATAAAATTTTTTTGGTTGACGAGTGAAAATTTTTAAATTGCAAGGTAATTAATAATTTTTTTCCAAAAAAGCATTTATTACAACGGTTTAATAATTCTTCGCTGGGAAAATGATCAATTTTCAGTTGGAAACGGTTGGGAAAATGACTAATTTTCCCAACTAAAAAGTAAAAATTTTGTTGATTTCCGACTGTTAAAATAGATAACCATTTTATTTATTAATTTTTCATTAAAAAAATAAATACTAATCGTCCCAACTGACATTTTTACTCATCACTTGGGAGAACGACCAATTTTGAGTTGGAAAAATAACCAATTTTGAGTTGTGAAAATTACCAATTTTGAATTTTACCAATTTTGAGTTGGGAAATTTACCATTTTCGAGTTGGGAAAATTACCATTTTCGAGTTGGGAAAATTACCAATTTTGAGTTGGAACAAGTGAAAATTTTGTTGATTTCCAACTTTTGAAATAACTATTTTATTTATTATTTTTCATCAAAAAAATTAATCCCAACTGTCCAATTTTCCCAACTGATGTGTTGAAATGTTCAATTTTCCCAACTCACAAGTAAAAAATTTCCTCAGGGGGGAAGCTCCCCCCCTCCCCCCCATCGGTACGTCACTGCCAGGAACACATTGCTGTTTGAACCGTCTTGGTATTTTTTTTCAGTTCTGAGATATTGAAAAATGTTTCAAGTGACCAAGACTTCTGTGTCATACTGTAGAGGCGTTTTTTTTGCAGGTATATTGATTTTATACGCGCATATATTACGTGCTCGGGTAATTTGGTGAAAAAGCACCTCGCTCGGGTTCTACGCGGATTTGGCGATAGACTGAAAAATGATCTGTTTCTATTTTGCCAACGATACGGACTGAGAGGGGGGTTCGGTAGGGAGATTTACGTGTACGTTGAAATTCCATCTTATATTCCAGGTGATGGCCGAGGTGCGTGGGAGGGTAAGACCTTATGAGAGATTTTTTTCACCTACACGTTTCATTTTAGCCAATTTTTTGCTCCTCGTAGGTACTTATTCGTCGTGAATTTTCGAGCCTTTCTTTTTTATCCCGTTTCGGCGTATTTTCCATCGTCGTTGGGCGAAAATCTCGGGCAAACGCGAAAGGAAATATTTTTACTGACCCGTGTACCAGAGAAGGGGCTCCGTTCAAGGCGAATTTCGCGCTTAAATTGGTCTCTGTGCCGGGTGCGAGGTAGTTATACCGTGGAGTGCTGTTGTGTATGTAGCGCGAGCACTATAGATGTAGGTTCCTCGCTTTCTGTACGGTTTCGCGGAACGAAATTCTCGGCGATTTATTTTTTCCGCTGTTCAGTTTTAACGTTATATTTTTCCGGTTTCGCGGTATCTAGAGGTTTCCTTTTTGCGTGACGAGGTGCGGAAGGGGGTTCATCTTTTTGCTGTATACTGCCCCGGCATCGGTGTAATGACAAAAGAAAGCTGAAATTCGAACCGTTGTAGCAGAGTAGGTATAGTTTTGAAGGAAATGTTGTACTAAAGATAGTGTCGGCAAGAGCGAAAGTCTTTTCAGCGTAGTTTGCTTATTATCCTTTGCAATGAGTGGGTTTTTACTTTTTAGCGAGATGAGAAAACGAGATGAGAAAGGGTTGTCTGGTGATCTCGAAAATTCGCACAATGATGAAAATTTAGTTATTTTGGCAACATTGTAAAAATTATGTTCGTAAAATATTTGCAATTTTTTAAAATTTGTTCAAAATACTTAGATGAAATTATGTGAAAATTTTTTGAAAGTGGAGTAAATAGGTATTGATAAAATATTGTGAAAGTTGTTCGAAATGAAAACAATATTGTTAAGCAGTTTCTCAAAAAGTTTGGTAGTGAAAATGATGAAATTTTCTAAAACAATCGTCATGTGTGAGCCTGGATATCGAAACCACTGGTGTCAAAAATTGGTTTTTGAGTTGACACTGATTTTAGGCGTCTTAGAAGGAGTAAAATCAAGGGGGAACTTGGACTCAAAAACCAATTTTTGACCCCAAGCGTGGTTTTTATATCTAGGCTCACATATGTAAGTTCTAAAAGTGATAGGTCATGTATGAAGTTTAAAATATTCTGAATGTTTTTTTAAATACTGCGAAAATCATTTTGAATGGTAGAAAACTTTTTTACGATTCATGGAAAGGTCACAAAAAGGTTATAAAATGTCTCAAAACTTAGTTCAGATATTAGGGATCATCGAAAGTACCAGAAAAAAATGCTACATTTTTCTGAAAAATCGTCTCAAAAGGTGTTGAAATCGATAAAATTTACCTAAATTTGCATCGAGTATAAATAGGCATCATGAAAATCATTGAATTGCTGAGCCAATTTTTCTGGTAAATTTTCATGTGAATTATTTTTGGAAAATTCGAAAGTTGATAATACTGTGAAAATTGTGCGAAATTCCAAGGCACCTGATTTTCAAATCATTAAATTATAAACATTGTTGGAAATGTTTAAATTTCACTGTAAATTTTGCAAAATTCTTTCTGAAAGATGAATGCATTTTTGAAAAATTGGGTATAGTTGAAATATCATGAAAATTTATTTTGAATTTTCACAAAAATTGTAAAATGATTATAATTATAAGAAAAATCGGAATCATACTAGAAAAAATTTCCTTCCGTTTTTCGATACTTTTGAGTAATATTTACAATGATTTTTCAATTTTTGCGTTGTTTTTGATTTACATTTTGCTGGGGTTTATGATAGTAGTTTTATCAATTTCAACATTTTCACATTTTTATTCATTTCAACTACTGTTTATTGATTGTTACAACATTTTGATCAATTTTGGCAATATTTTGATCAATTGTTGACCAAATTTTCATCAATTTTGGCAGCATTTTCAAACAATTTCTACATTTTTATTACATTTTGATCAATTTGAGAAGCAGTCAGATTACTTTTGACGACTTTTTGATGTTTTTGATGACTTTTTAAATCAATTTTTATTTTTGATTAGTACTTACTTCAAGTAATTCTGACAACTTTTAAAGTTAATGATTTTTTAATCAGTAGTGATTTTTGATTCTGTTCTGATTTATTTTTATGTTTTCGACACATTTCGATGACTTTTTAGTCGATTTTACTTGCTTATGGCATTTTTTCAGCAGTTTGGGTTTTTAACGATTCTTCAATCAATTTTTGTCTTTGATGATTTTTTAGACGATTTTCATTTTTTTTTTTACTTTTAGATCAGTTTTGAATCATATTGATGACTTTTTAAAAATATTCCATGAATTTTTGATCGATGAAGGGTAAGTTTTGAGAATTTTACTTGCTGGCTTTTTTGATCAGTTTTGATTTTTTGATTTGATCTATTCTGATGATTTCTTGGTTAGTTTTGTTTTTATGACATTCCGAGTGGTTTTGATTACTAATGACTCTTTGATCCATTTCAACTTTTGATGACTTTTTGATCAATTTTGTTTTTATGACTTTTTGATCAATTTTGTTTTTATGACTTTTTGATCAATTTTGATTTTTTAACTGACTTTTTGATCAATTTTGATTTTTTTGTAACTTTTTGATCAATTTTGATTTTTTGTGATTTTTTATCAGTTTTGGTGACTTTTGATCAATTTTGATTTTTTCATGACTTTTTGATAAATTTTGATTTTTTTCGTGACTTTCTGATCAATTTTGATTTTTTTACGACTTTTTGATCAATTTTGATTTTTTGTGATTTTTTGATCAATTTTGGTGACTTTTGATCAATTTTGATTATTTCATGACTTTATGATCAATTTTGATTTTTTTCGTGACTTTCTGATCAATTTTGATTTTTTTTATGACTTATTGATCAATTTTAATTTCGGTTACATTATATGAACCATATTGATCTTGCATTTAAACTTTTCGATGAAGTATCGATCAATTAATTTTGATTTATGATTTATTTTTAATCAATTTTGGTATTTAATGACTTTTCATTTACTTTTGATTTTTTTCAAGGTTGTTTTGATTCCATGTTGACCAATTTTGATGTCTTTTTAGTCAATTTTTGTTCTTGGTGATATTTTCTGCAGTTTTGATTTTTGACGATTTTTTGATCAGTCCCGAATTTTCATGACTTTTTTGAATCAAATTTGATTTTTTGATGGTTTTTGATGAAATTCAATTTTTTGTAACTTCAGTTTTCTTCACTATGCTTTTTAATCAATTTTAAATAACATTTTGAACATTTTTGTTCTCTGGTGACTTCATTAATTTTGACTTTTGATTATTTTATGATCATTAACATTTTAACCAGTTTTTATGGCGTTTTGATCAAGTTGGACTTAATCTTGATTAATTGTGATATTCTGATCATTTTTCAAAGACATTTGAATAATTTCTACTATACTTTAACTGATTTATAAGAACATTATGATCAATTCCAGCGACTTTTGACTACTTTTCAATCAATTTTGACAAAATTTTGAAATTATTAGATACATTTTATCAACTTCATCGAAATTTTATTAATTTTATCAAAACTGATTAATTTTAATGATATTTTTATTCGGTCATTTCAACTACAGTTTAAAAACATTTTCATCATTTTCGACCCCATTTTAATCCCCTTTCTTCAGATTTTGATATTTAACCATGGTTTTAATAAAATGTGATCAATTTTAACAACATTGTACCTCATCAATGTTAACGATATTCTGATTAATCTCAACTTTTCAATCAGTTTTATCAAAATTTTCATCCCTTTAACAACTCTTTGACAATTTTCATTCACACTTTTAATAATTTTGATAAAATTTAGAAATTTTTTCCAGCGTATTATTTGAAAAAATGTTAGTACTCATTTGAATTTTTTTGTCGTATCACCGAATTTCGTTTAATTTTGAAACATCGTTCCAAAATCTGAAATAATTTTGATGCCATTTTCAAAAATTTCACATTTTAAGGTATTAAAAAAAAATTAATGTGGTTAAATTTCAAACTATTTTTATTTGGACACATGTTCTGTCGTTTCTAATTTTTTTAAAATATATTTTACATATTTCAATAATTTTTCATCTCTTTCTAAATTATTTTGTTTGTAGAGGGTTTTGTTGGCTTCCTATCATTACTCACCCCTCTCACATTTTCAAAATACATCATGGTTGATGAAGTTTCTGTACTTTTATCAACTCGTTTAAAATTGGCCAATCGCGACATTACACGATACGAATATCGTTGATTTTTCCCCCTTTTCCTCCGTTGCACACGCTATCTCAACTAGCGACTGGCAACTGCACTTCCACCAATGATGAAAAATGCTTCGCAGCGAACCTTTCACGTAAAACGACCATAAGTGAGCAATATCTCCTGCAATCCACATAATGCACTTTTGGCTACTCGCCATGCTAGTAAACAATACCATATAAAAGTATCTACGCTGGCTCAGAACTGTAAGTCGCCTCTGACGAACGAGGTATTAAAGTGTAAGTCTAGGAGGGGGAAAAAAAAAAACAAAGTATAGGAACTTCCAGCAAACAGTTCCGTTTCTCACAGTTCTCTCGATGGTATATTTACGCGAAGAAAACGCGATATAGAAAATTGTGTATCAGTTCGTTAAAAACTGTGTCAGCCAATTGAAAGTTTACGAGCTAGGTGGACTTTGCGAACTCGATTTCCGCGGTATTCAATTACCAGATTTTGTATACGTTCCAAAAAATAATACGATGGGTAACAGAAAGGTGGCTAGAATAGTCGCCGTGTAAGTACACGATGAATATTTTTCAAAAAAGCTTTACTTCAATGGTATGGATACCTGTATTACTGCGAACTTTGAAAATATATAGGTACTTGGTATATTTTAGGCTGTTGAAAGAAACGCTCTATAACCGTGTAGATGCAGTTTTACTTCCCATTTACGTACGTTCTTATTTACTTTCAAATCTTTTGTAAGTAAAAAGATGCTGCTACGTATTTATATATCCTTATTCCGTATATTTTTTTTCACTTCGTCGAATCTGGTATTAAATAACTTCCAGACTAACGTACGTAAGTTCCTCTTTCATACGCTATACATACTTTTACTCTTATCCGCCTAGCCGAGCTGTTTTTCCGCGATGAAACTGTTTCCTGTGTGTGTTAAGTGCTTCTCGAAGAATATACCTCGTAACTCCGACACATCGTAGGAAATAGCGATTTCTTCGACTTACCGAGGAGTTGCGTAGGAGTAAGTGGTTCGAGTTTTGTGCAGGGGGTTGTGAAGTGTCCTTTTGTCATTCATTTTTTCCCCAAATTTTCAAGGTGTAGTGTTGCCTTTTTTGTGCATTATTTTTTTTTTTGGTCAATTGAAGTGAAATTATTAAGCAAGTGGAAAGTAAAAATTTATCAATAAAAAAAAGCTCAAAATTCTTTCATTTTTCATTACGAATTCATTTTTCCCAAAATTTTCTATAACTTTCAGGAAAACCTACAAAAAATGAAGAATTTTGAAATTTTCACTCTAAAAGCATTGGATTTTTTTTTAAAACAACAAACCTGTATCTTATAGAAATTACGGATTGAACCGGGCAGGTAAATACCTACCAAATTGCACCATTGTCGTCGCCTATTCGGAGGTAAATAGGATAGCTACGTATTTATACGCAGCTACCTATTACCTACGTACGCGATCGATTGTTGCTGCGTAGCATAAGTCCATTAATTTGGTCTTATCGCTACTTTTGGCACTTCGGCGCTATGAACCTTCCCATTGTACGTACCTCGTTATCTCACCTGTCAGGTGAGTTGACGAGGGTGAACATCTGCGTAAATATATCGTAATATTGCGCAATGTTCCTGGAGAAGGTTCTAGCACTCCAGTTTCCAGTCTCTGGATTGGTTGCTGGAGTTAAAATGACATAATATCCAGCCAATCGGAAGCTCACGAGCCATTCCCGCCTCCCCGCAGACAGAGAAGCTCGTGCCTATAAATAGGACCTGTTTGTAGGTACGAGCGTTCATTATTTATCTATTTTTACTGGAATATCATTGTGTCGTGTGTGTGTTTCCGCGATTTACCTTCGTTAGATTTATAGTGAACTATCAATGTGTTTGCCTAAATTCAGTTAGGCTGTATGAGTTAATTAATACGCGAATATACTTCGTTCTTCCAATATTCGTGTATTTATTTCGTGCAGTCAACGCAAGCATATTTTGTGCTGGGTTGATAGAAACTACAGTTATTCTTCGGTGGAAGTGGCCAAGTCGAGCATAAAGTGAACTTTCACCCCTTTGCCCCACAACCATCAAGAATCACTAATTCTATTACCAGTTCAGTGGCGCCCGAGATTTTTCAATCTGTGCCAAATCAGCGTTTTTTGGAGCAGTCGAATCCTGGTGAAAATTTTTCTGAATAGAAAAATTCACTGAAACTGGAATTTTCGTCGAATCATCAAGCCAACTTTAAAGAAGACATCTTTAGAGAAGTCATCTTTAAAGCATCAAGAAAGAAGTCAGCTTTAAGCAAGTCATCTTTACTTGGTATCGTTAAAATCGTTTTTTACCCTTTTTTCGCATTTTTTACCGATTTTTGAGCACCGTGTGCACAACTTCGGTTTCAGTTCGCGTTAGTGTATAAGAATTCGCGTATTTATATAAGATAGGTACGTGGTTCGCCTAGTTGTTAGGTTTGATACAGAGAACTGATAGGTAGCAAAAATTTTCATATTTTTTCTACCTGCGAAGGTAGACGATTATTCGATTCTCTCAAATCATTTGAGATTTTATTTGGCTGAAATGACGAACGAAAATAATAACGTAGAAAACGATAATATTGCTCGAGAACTAGAGCAAGAAAAACGTAGGAAAGCTCTTAAGGAGCGTAATGATTATAAAGCTAGACGTGCTTTATTATTTAAAGGTCCATTATTTCGTGTAGAAGACATTACCGATGTCGACGAATTAAACGAAGATTATCGTAATGTGAATGAATTTGGAACAATAGTAGCTTCTGAGCTGCAAAGCTCAAAAGACGAAATTTCTAGATTGTATACGAAAAATGGAGAATTAGGAAAACGCATCAGTGATTTTGGAGACAATTTCAAGGTCATTGAAGGCGAATTGCATGTCGTAGAAAGAGATCTAGGGGCGAGAGTAACGAACTTAGACGAAAAATACGATAGGAAAATTACCAGTCTCAACGATAAAAAAGATGAGCTGGTTACACGAGTTTCGATTTTGGAAAGAGAGCAAGCTGAGTTAAAAGCTCAACTTACTCTCGTACAAAACACAAATGAACAGTTAGTCAAAGATAAAATTGATCTAACAAATCGTTTGGTTTCGGTCGAAAGTGACAATGAAAGTTTAAAAGAGACTTTTATGGCTATTGACAAAAAATTCGAATCTTGTGACAAAAAAATCGATGAATTAATCGAAAAATTAAATGCTCAAAATCACGATCAGACGAATGAGGATGATTTGAGTGGTGAAGAAGAGGATGATACGAGATACAGTCATACTTTTCGTAATAAAAAATCAATAAAAAATCAAACAGTAGTACAGGATCCTCGATTGAATACTACGATTTTCGGTAGTAATACGATCAATTTAATTAAGCCTCCGGAATTAAATGCTAGGACTGCGAGAGACAACGGAATTGAATTTAACGATAAAAATTGGCAACACCCTCTGAGATTTTTAGAACTCTATGAAAAATCGCTGGATAATTATCCTACAGCGAAAGATGTTGAAATTATGAACGTTTTTCGTCAGTTGATCAAATACGAAAAAGCTCAGACTTGGAGGGCGGAGTCTAACGTTTACGATAATTACGGTGATCTCAGGAAAGCGTTTTTAGACGAATTTTGGAGTCGACAATGTCAACGTGACATTTGGGAGAATTTTAAAAACGAAAAATTTTCTCACTGTACTACTGCTCGACAATTATTGATGGAAATAGAAATGTGGGTTAATACGATTAAAGCCATTTCTGAAATCAAAATTATGGAAGGTGACATAATTTTGTACATCGAGAAAAAAGTACCCTTCTGGTGGAGTAGATGGGTAGGTATGGACGGAATCGCGAATGCCTACGATTACATCGATAAACTCAACACTAGAAGGGAACAATTTTCCGATGATCCGAGATTTTCCAATTTGAATCAGGAAAATCAAGGTAAAAAATCGTTTAGACGATCTGAAGGAAATTCTGGAAACGAGGCTGATGGATCAAATGGAGAGTCAAAGACTCAAAATTCGAGCCAAAAGCCAAGTGGACAGAATTTCCAAAATAATTCTAATCCTAATAAAAATTCCAACTCGAATAATAATTCGAGCGGGAAAAACAGGTTTAGAAAATATAACAACGATAATAACAACATGAATAATGATCGTAACAAACAAAACAATGGCTATTCGCGTAATTTCAGACACCAACAGGGTGAAAGAAAACCGAATGAGGGTACGACTACGAATTCGAGCGGTGGTGCGAGTGCTCCCGCTGCTACCGCAGCCGGAACCTCGAAACCGTTGAGGGTCAATAATATTGAACCTCCAAAAAACGGAACACCGACAGGTACGAGTACTACAAGCAGCCAGTAAGTTATACTTTCGAAGGTCATCAGTTAGTAGGCGATTCGCTAGCCTACTTTCTGGCACGAAATAGTCCTGATACTGATTTGGAAATGCTTCGGCGTTGCTCATATCTGAAGGAAAATATTTCGCTGCGATCTTTGAGGCGTGCTCTCGTACCTGTAAAATTAAATTCTACAAAAGTAATTTTGTCTTGCTGTCAAAGAGAGGCAAATAGTGCTTACGTCCCTAATTCGTATATCAAGCGCGAAATGAAAGCTATTGTTGATCTCCTGATCAAAAAGGGAGCCCAACAGATCATTTTACTGTTTCCGATTATTAAACCTCGGACAAAAGCATTCGCAATGACTCTGGACCGGCTCTGGGGCATTCGTCGTATTTTCTATCAAATGCAGAGAATTGGCAACGTTCACGTAGCGACTAGGCCTTCGATGCTATTCGCTGAAACAGAAAAATCACCGAAAAATCGTGAATTACGATATAAAATAGACAAGAATTTCTGCGTAAGATATTCTAGGCCTATGTTTTTCTACAATCGCTATTTTAAGCGATGTTTCCCATCGTGTAAGGCATTCGACGAGGTAGTAAAATCTGTAAAAAACTTTTTAGTTTCGGTTAAACCGCGAGTTATGAATTCAGCTGAGCCTGAAAGAATAACGAATAATTTTGCTGCTCGATCGGTTGAGGATGTGAAAGACGATGACGGAAACGTAGTAGGTAGAATAGTAAAATCGGTGAGAGTATCTGAATCAAAACTGAAGGATGACTCGGTCATTCCTGAAGACGTGAGAGCTGATATCGAAGCAAGTAGGTCTGAAAATACGAATCCGCTGGAAGATTTGCTGAGAGTGTCTGAAGCGTTAGAAAGTGTAGTAGGACAGCTAGGCGGGGAGAATGAAATAACCGATGTTCAGAAGCCTATCCAGGTTAGCCTACCGCTAGGCGCAACGACCATTAATTCTATGGAATCCCCTCAAAAGGATTCGCCGGTTGAAATAGTACCGGAAGATAGCGTTTACCGGTTCGAGCGTAAGGAAGGTAATACCTGCGTAGTGCCAATGAAAATCGGTGGAGTAGTTTTTCCTACCCAGCTTGATACAGGCGCTGAACCTAACGTGATGGCATTCGCTACCGCTAGGTACCTATTTGATAATTTTCGTGACTTTGTAAAATTCCAAAAACTTGGTCAGCTGGTCGAATTCGAATTAGCTGACAAGCAAATCGTTCAGTCCCTTCATTGCCTACTTTTGGTAAATATGAATTTTGGAATGTACGAGATAAACGTACCTTTCTATTTAATTCCAAAATGTAATCAAGTATTTATTGTAGGTAGGGATTCAATGAAGGAACTAGGTATTGAACCCAAAATTCGTACTGGTAGGGCTTATTGCCAACCAAAGCGTGAGGATGTGAAAGAATACCTATCTTATATGAAAGAGGACGAGTTTGAGGGAAAGTTGAAAATTAGTCAGATTAAACCGAATGGTAGGTATGGGAACGAAATTCACAACAGAATGAGGAAACATACGTATGCAAAGAACGATCGAGCGGATGATATACCTGAGTATGATAATTCATCTGAGGTATTTCTTAAAAAATTATACGACGGCCTGAAATCTTACGTAGATGGAGGGAAAATTTCTGAAAAGAGGAAGGTATGGGCTTACGATTTAATTAGCGAGTTTTCGGACGTGTTTTCAAAAACCGCTGGCGAGTATAAAGGTCCGCCGGTCCATTTCCAGATGGAGGATGAAGAGGCCTGGCGTGGTCCAAATTATCGGCCTTCTAATAAGCTCATGCCTGCAATCAAAAAAGAAATTAAAAATATGTTAAGAGAAAATATAATTTCTCCTTCGGATACGAAGTATATAAACAATGTTTTAGCGAGAGTAAAAGCGAACGGTAGTTTGAGAATATGCTTGGATCCAAAATACTTAAATCCAAAGTTGGCCAATAATTACGTTGAGCCAGCAACTTTGGACCGAATCATCACTCAATGTGGTGATGCGGAATTCTTTTCTAGTTTTGACGTTACCAGTGGGTTTTGGAATGTTCTTTTGGACGAATATTCTAAAAAATTCTGTGGGTTCGAGATCGAGGGGCAAGTCTATCAATTCGAAAGACTTCCCTATGGCCTAAAAATTTCTTCGGCTGAATTTATAAAAATGATCACACGTGTGTTGCCCGATAAAGATTCGATCACAGCATACGTGGATGACATTTTGGTCCGAAATAAGGGTTTTAAGGAACACGTTTTGGACATAGTCGAAATTTTGAAGGCAATCAGGGCATTTGGTTTGAAATTAAATGCTGAAAAAACTGATTTGTTCAAGAACTCGACAAAACATCTCGGTTATGTTTTGTCAACTGGTAAACTTGGAAAACAAAACAAGAAAATTGAGAAATTTTTGGAATTCGAAGCCAAGCATACGAAAAACGATCGTTTTAAACTGAAGACTGTAACCGAAATACAGGCTTTAGTTGGTCTTACGAATTTGTATCGAAGATTTATTCCTCGATACAATGAAATTATTGCTCCTTTGATGAAATTGACGCATAAAAGCGTACCTTTCATCTGGGGAGAAGAACAAGACCAGGCTTTTCTCGAGTTGAAACGTGAGTATTGTAAAAATTTCCAACTGTGTGCACCGATCGATGGTCTCGATTTCTGGCTTCACACAGAGTGCCTCGACGAATCGATTTCGAGCGTACTCTACCAAAAAGTTGAAGGCCAGGATAGGATCATTATGTTTCTTGATAAAACTTTACAGGATTATCAGAAACGGTATACGTGTACGGATAAAGACATGTTGGCAATTACCTACTCACTGAAACGATTAGAGATGTGGCTACATGGTAGGAAAGTCCATGTTAGGCAGGATATTCAGCCTCTCGTGAGCAAGTATACCGATCTAGCTCAGACTCATAGGAAAGCTGCGAACTGGATCATTCGTCTCGACGGTTACGACTTGATTTATGACCTGAAACT